>PVIY010046488.1:0-18452 GCA_004026745.1 Myrmecophaga tridactyla | reverse complement strand
TGCTGGGTAAAATTTCTAGGTGGATTGAGCTACGTTTCCATTTTTTTTCTCAGTGGGAACTGTAAGAGAACTGAGTCATGCTTGGCTTCTATTGATGCCAACCCACAATTCTCTCTGGATCCCTGCAAGGGGTGAAGAGATTTTTTAAAATTTTCTCTTATCTCTTACCGGCATTTGGGAGAAATTTGCACTTCTGGCTCAGGTAAGTCAGAACAGATAAGTTGCTTTTCAGCTTTTAATTCCAATAATTCCATTACATATTCATCTGCCCTGATACCCTGATACTGTTTGTTTTCATCAGTAACCACGCTTAGCCTGGGTAATGTCGCCAGTACAAATATTATTTCATTGATTTTTAACATCTGCTCACATGAAATCTGATATTCAAATTCTCCCTGATTATGTTCTCTGATAGCTAATTGTCATTTGCGTGCCCCGGGACAGTTCATACCCAGTTTCTTTAACCAACACAAGTATTTTTATCTTTGTGGTATGTATTTCTTTTTTTATTTCCTGATGTAATGTATGCTTCCTTTGACACATTTAAATGATGCCAAATTAAACAAGAGGGGACCAGCCCTCCACTTGTGCTCTCTGTTCCTCCTTTCATCAGGGTCCTATAAGGTGGGATGTTTTGGAAGGTTCCTGGCGGTCACTGACTGCATGCCAAAATGACAGAAGCTGACATCCTTTCCCTCCCAGAG
This sequence comes from Myrmecophaga tridactyla, assembly GCA_004026745.1. Classification (NCBI taxonomy): domain Eukaryota; kingdom Metazoa; phylum Chordata; class Mammalia; order Pilosa; family Myrmecophagidae; genus Myrmecophaga; species Myrmecophaga tridactyla. Next base: position 17,748 of record PVIY010046488.1, on the reverse strand, counting down.
CAAAGCATGCTTTTTTGGCAGATGTGATAACCAACTAAACCACAGCCATGTATCTCTACATCTGAGGGATGAACAGGCCACGCCAAGGGACTCCAAACTCAGCACAATCGCTTCCCGGTGCCAGCCCATGCAAAAAAAAACTCAGCACAAATCTATCCCCGAGAACACACACCGGTTGTACTGCAGTGATGTTGAATATTTGGGGTCCTTCCTCAAGGGACACACCTGGGTAGGACCACTAGGGGCCTGGGAGATAGTCAGACTGCTTATCTCATCATTGGTGGCCCTGAGGGGACTTCCCAACAAACGGGCCATTGGAGGGTGGCAGCAATGGTTATCGTACAAAGAACAAGTGTCTTGGGTGAAGAGAGGGATTTATAGGCCCCACAACCTGTCCCATGACATGGACAAGAATGGACCCTTGTTCCATTCTATTGCACTCAACGGGTCATCTGGTCATCCGAATCCCAGCTCTGTGAGAATGGACAGTGCTTGCCCTATGTCAACCTTTCGGACGTCAGTGGAGCAAGTTACAGATTCCTAGGAAGGAGTCAAATCACAACACATATGGGCGGACTTTGCTCCTGCAGCTGTGGTTGACCCTCCAGCCATAGAAGGCCCCATGCTTACAACAGTCTACAACTGGAAAAGTATTTTTTTCCCATGGGGTGGGGGTCCACTTGACCCACTAAAGATAGCTTTTCATTGGGCCAGGTTTTAAGAGGCCTGACTCAAGAGCATCTTTAAAAATTATGACTGTAAGACATGTCATGGCTATAGGAACTCTTGTTATCATTTGCATCCATCCATGGCAGCTGGATATGTAAAGAGATTTATTCCAAGGGGCTGGCTCATGAAATCATAGGACCTGGCAAGTCTGAAATCCATAGTGTAGGTGAGAGGCTGGAAATTCAGGCAGGAGTTGATGCTGCCATCTCAAGGAGAATTTCTTCTTCTTCAGGAAAACCTCAGTTTTATCTTTAAAGCCTTTCAACAGATTGGATGGGGTCCACCCTCATTATCAAGGGCCATCTCCTTACTTGGATCAATTGGTTGTAGATGTCAATCACTTCTCCAAAATAACTTCACATCAGCACTTAATTAGTGGCAGATTAAATAGCTGGGTACTATACTAGCGTGGTCAAGATAACAAATAAAACTGACCATCACAGGTCCCAAAGCTGCTGTCCCCTAGAATGCCTTTCTATCTTGGCCTGGAGGTCTATGAAAGGATACTCCAGAGGCAGAGGGAAGAAACTGAAATCTTTTCTTACATTTTAAAACAGAAAACAATTCTTTGGTCAAAATATCAAAGGGCCAAGCAGAAATAAGAAAGCACCTTTGATGGTTAGGTTCATGTGTCAACTTGGCCAGGTGATGATGGCACTGTGCTATCTGGTTAGGCAAGCATTGGCCTCTCTGTTGCTGGGAGGACATTTCGTGGACTTAAATCATCAGCGCATTGGTTGCATCCATGGCTAATTACATCTGCAGTTGGCTAAGGGGAGAGTCTCCTAAAATGAGTGACACTTAATCTAATCACCTGAAGGAGACTCTCTCTTTACACTTCAAACCAGCACAGCACCTCATGATGACATATCACCTGAAGGTTGTCATGGTGATGGGGAGATGCCTTTGCAGTATGTGGAGCAAAGCCCACATCTCCATGACCTTCCAAGGGAAGAGCCTTCACTTAACAGTCCTTCCACACTATGAAATACATATGGATCAGTTCTTGTAATTACAACCTTAGCAGCCCTGCTAAGCAAACTTAGAGCAAATGCCCTCTCATATTATAAAGACAAACACAATGGCCCACCAGGAAACCACTCCTTGATTTTTGTATATCACTCTCGCGCATACACAAACATGCACACACATGAACGCACACCCAGGTGTAGAATTACCTTCCAATCTTCTTTTGATTTGAATACAGCCAGGTATCCTAGGCCTTAATTATCATTAAACTTTAAAAAGTTATACATTCTACAGTATATATTGTTTTCTTCAAATTAGAAATTTCATCCAAGACTGAAGCAGTCATTCCAAAATTCATTTTAGTAGGCATTCTGAGGTTTAAATAATTTCCTCTTTACACAGTAGAAAGAGGACCCTTGCAGAAACATATGAAACCCTTGGTTCAGTCTTTGCTGGTGTTTTCTCTCGTCTCTATACTCCTGTCCTTCAGCTCCTCCTCTTGCTGCCACCTCAACTGTGTGTAATTGTTCACATTTGAGTTTCCCACTCTACATTTCTCTCAAGCTGCTCCTGGAATTTGAGGCAGCTCAAATAGTCAATCACCCGGATAGTCTAGAGATACCTGAACTCAGTGTGTCCAGAATGAACATAGCAACCTGCCCTCTATCATATGTCCTTCTCCTTTGAGCCAGATTTCTATTGGTGGCATTATCCACTTCCATGGACTGTTCTCTAGAGTCCCTATCCACCATCTTAAATGCCACCATGTTTAATCAGTGACATTTCTAGAAATTGTTTTGCGTCTGTTCCCCACCCTCACCCCCAGCACCACCATCCCCGTTGCCCTTGCTGACTCAGGACCTTCGTGACCTGTCCTGCTCTCTCTGCCTCTGGTGGCCCTTCCTCCCCAGCCTCCACCTCACCACAAACCAGCCACCAGCCTACTAAGACCCTGCTACTCAGGTCTTAGTTTATGATTGAACTCCTCAAAATATGTCCGATATTTTTTCGTGATTTATCTAAAAAGGCCTACATTTCTTAGTCTGTCATGAAGATCTTCCTCACAAATAAAGCAGGGGAGCTGAAACTCTCCCTCCTCACCTCACAGGGCTGTTTGGAGAATGAGTTGAGATGATGTGAGAATGAGTAAATGGTCTGAATCAAAATGTGAAAGAGTGCCGTTCCAGTGTCAATCATAGAAAATCCAACTATGTCCAGTTTGCTTTCCTTTCTAAGAAGTGAAAACATTTTTCAGTTAATGTTCAAACAAGTCAATACAAAACAGAAAGTTTGTGGGCAAGCAATGGAGATGACCACAGCTTTGTTTTGGTAAACTGCATGGATAAGGAAGACATGGCAGATGGTTTGGGGAGGCAAGACTCTGGAGTTCTTAAGTTAACCAGCAAATTCAATTAACCAGAACCACAGCCAGCAAGCAATCTGTTTAGTCAAGGGTTAGCTCTACCTTAATCCTTTGAAATAAGACTCTTGGAAACAATCCACCAAGCAATTATTGTCTGTAGAGTACAAGTACCAATTTCATCTAATTAGCAAAATAAGATTGAATTGAGTGCTCAGGGACTAATGGCTTTGTAAGGAAGAAAAGATGCATATAGCAGTAGTAGTTTAACCAGATTTCCTACTTTCACTCTTTCCATTTGACCAGCTTTCATGTGTAAGGCAAGAAACTGAGTTGTAAGAAAGCTGAGTCATTCTGCTGCTCGCTATGGAATGTACCCTTATTAGTTCTTGAGTTAAAACAAACATGGAATGTGCAGACTGCCATAGAAATCTAAGAAGAAAGAACCATTTATGGGGCAATAACATTTCTCTCATTTCCCATGCTCTATTACAGTATTTATTCCATCTTTTTCTATGAACTCCAAAGCAACTGTATTCTGGGATTCATGTGGCTTTAGGATTCTGGGTACAAACATGCTTTATTTTATAAAGAATGAGAACGCGAGCTTTCCAAAGCCACTGGTCAGGAGTCAAAATCATTACCAGTAAAAACAATTCCCTAAAGAAGTAGAACTACTATGCCTATCCCCTTTGATACATTTGATTTTTAAAGTGATGTAATTAAAAAAATATTGGAAAATTTTGCAATGACCTATGCCTTAAGCCTCATAGTTGACATCCATGAATATTTGATCTCACTATCGTTGACAGATCTTTTGCCCCTGCCATTCTGGGACCGACGTCATCAAAGCCATCATTTCCACTGAGAAGTCTGCTCAGTAGAATCCAGATTTTCCAGGTAATGCTCACCACATTCAGTCAGTCACAAGTTCAGTCAGCAAATATATCCCAAACTTTGATTGCAGACAAGGCACTGTGATGGTTTTTTACAGGAACATATGGTAATTCAATTAAGTTTCAAAGCAAATGCAACTTCTTGGTAAAATTATTGGCACCACTGCCCTGGAGAAATAGACCAGATGCATGACGATTGCTGAGGACCAAGGACAAAACGTCTCTCTGCAGAGAGAGCTCTTAAGAGCCCCCCTCTGAAGCTGGGCCTCGGGGAATTGGGTCCCTTGTGGGAGGGAGTCCACAAATCCAAAAGAGAAGCAAGTGCCACTCTCAGGTCCTGCAAGCCTTTGCCAGTTACCGGTCCTGAGGTTTGCCTGAGGGAAAACATATTATACATGGCATCTTAAACTCAAACTGTATTTGTTAAGTTTGTTAAACTAGTGCTGCAAGGTCCTAGGTGAATGTAAAGTGGGGAGCTGGAATCTTTCCCTGAAGACATTTAGGGTCCAGCTGGGAGAGCAAACACTGATTGTGGAGGACTCATCTAGAGCAAATACCACGGTGTCCCTTGAGCAATCTGCAAGCATGTTTAGCAAGATGCATCCGATTTCCTGGTGCTGCCTGCCCAGTGGCTGGATCATAGATGGCGAGGTCTTCTGGACAGTGACGATACAGCGGGGATGCTCCCTGCTCTGTGCTTTCTCTGCTAACATAGCTACATGCAATAGATTCCTGCACCCAGGGGGAGTCATCTGATGTAAGGTCATCATAACTGGGTGGGGCTTTAGCCATCATCTAGTCCAGCACTGAGACCATGCAGCCAATAAAGGGGAGAGCTGGCCTTCACCCCCAGCGTCCTCTTGTGCTGCATCACATGGCCAGGAACAGCCACAGGCAGGTGAAGTGTGGACACCCAGTGTGGCCCTCTTCTCCATCGCAACAAATCCCCACTTGATTTTTCTCCTTTCCTCACCTCTCCTGCCCTATCCAGTAGTAAATCCTGACATCTCTCCCTCTCAAACCCATTCTGACTCCTCCATGTCTTCCTTCCTCCATTGCCCCCACTTAGGCCAACCACCTCTGTCCTCTGCCTGCGCCCGTGCAGCAGCCTCCCAACCCCTCTGCAGGCCTCCAAGTTCACTTTTTCCAGGCCATGCACCAAATGAGAAATGCCAATCAGGTCACCCCTCTCCCTGAGCAGAGCCCTGCCTTTGTGCCCCATGAGTATTTGGCCCACCTGGGCCTGCGCATTTCTGCTCACTCTGCTCTTTCACTTCTGGGAATATGCCAAGATTTTTCTTGCCTCAGGAATTTTGCACTTGCTATTTCCTCTTCCTGGATGGTCCCAGATGTTTGCAGGGCTGGCTTCTCCTTCTCGTCGATGCCTCAGCTCACGTTCTCAAAGTGACCTTCTCTGACCATCTAGCCCTATGTAGCTCAGCCCCAAGCACCCCACAGCTGCTGAATCACATCGCCTGGCATTACTGCTTTTACAGCAATTAACACTAACTGTTTTTTTTTTAAATGTGTTTATTTGCTTAATTTTCTGGTCCCACCTCTACCCCCAATAGATCCAGTCCATTTCCTCCTCTCATGGAAGACCCAGAAGACATAACTGGCTGACCATCTGGAAGGAGGGCGCATTACCTGGTTTCTGCCAGAGCTCTCACTGCTGTTCCTATAGGCTAGATGTTGATGTGAGTGAAGATCAGCTAAGCTATGCTGCAGTAACAAACAAGCCCTCAAACAAAACAACGATAAAGCATATCTTATCTATTACCTTCCCTCACTCATGCCACACGTCTGCTGCAGGTCGGTTGGAGGCATGGACACGTCTCTATCTCACAGACCTAGCTTGAGGGAGGATCTGTTTCTCTGTGCCAGTGTTTAGCAAGCCAGACAAAATTTGCTCTTAAATCTTTTGCCTGAAAGTGATATGTGCCCCTTCTGCTCACATTTCATATTCCAAAGCAAGTCACGAGTCCACACCTGACTTTGGGGGAGGGGAGTCCAATCCTAATGTGCGTCTGGAGAGTTGGAGACCTTTGGTGACATCACCACTGACTGCCAAGTGCTTTTGGCCCTGTGCCTACCTGGTCCCTTTGTAAGCTCTCAGGGTTCTGTAGACAATCAGATAAGATCCTTTTTGTTACAGTGGAAGGAAATGTAACTAATGTTGGCTTGCAAAACAAAGTGAATTTATTGGTTTATGTAACAGAAAGATCCAGTAGGGGTGAAAAGATTTAGGGGAAGCTGGTTCTACATATTCAGGCAATGTTGTCAGAACTTTGGTCTCTATCTCTTGGTACTGTTTTCTTCTGTGTTGATTTCCTGCTCAGATGGAGTCTCACAAAGATGACAGCTCTGGGTTTGCATACATGGACAGAAAAGCTCTTTCCTGGGAATTTCAACCCAAATCCCAGGGCTGTTGCTCAATGAGTCTGATTGGCTGGTTTGGGCTACAATCAATCACTCCAGCTGAGCTGATGTATCATTGGACAGGCCTATTTCATAGCCTTTCCACGAAAGATGGGTAAACTACCTGGTTTAAGGATGGGGAAGAAGCTGTTCCCAGAAGAGAAGTCAATGCATGGTCATCTGAAGAAAGGAGGTGATGCAGGGAAGATGAGAATATCAGATGTACACCACAGATCCCATTCAGATGCTTATTTTATCTCCAAGGCAGCTGATAGCTTAGGAGGCACTTGTCCTAACCCACTGGTCCTGGTTGCTGTGGTCCCATTTCCACCAGAACCTAGCTCCGATCTGCCCTGGGTGAGCCTTGATGGCAGTCAGAAAAGCAAAGTAGCAGCATCTCCTCATGTCCTGGATGGCAGGGCAAACCTGAGGACTTTATGGTGGCATTTTCTTATTTAAATCCAAGTTTTGTACCTTCTTAGAGCATCAGGAGTAATTAGAATCAAATATAAGTCCCAAACCTATCACAAAGCCAAATCCAAGCTTTAAAAAAGAAAGCATTATTATGAAAAACTCATGCTGTCCTCTCTCCTAACATAATGGATGAAGATAACCTGTTATTTAGAGCGAGTGGAAAATTCTCCACATAATTATGATGGAGAGCCATCTTGAGGTAGTACCTGCCCATTTTAGTGAGTGACACCTACGTAGTAGCTATTTCTGCAAAGCTTGTGGTTTGCGTTAAAACTCTGACATAACACTTTCCATAAAAAAAAAAAAAAGTGAAGTGCCTCCAACCACAGACCCACAAGCTGGATCCGTGGCAAGAATTTAGAAATGACTTTTAAGTAGATGGTTTATAAAGCCCTGGAGAGGAAAGGTGATCATTCAAAGCCAGCGGGAGTTTAGTAAGGACCAATCATGCAAGATTAGTTTCATTTCCTTGTTTTGACAGGGAAATTAGACTCACAGGGCTGAGGCCTCCTATTGACATAATATATCTGGATTGAAGGAACATTTTTGGAAACGTTTCTCATGATATCCTTGGTTGTGTCCATTTGGGGATCGCAGTAGATTGGTAGGGGATTAAATGACTGGACAGAAATGGGCAGACTGTTATCAAATTAGATGGGAGACGGTGGCTCTCTGCAGGACTCTGTCACTTATCCTGTATTGTTCAATATTTCTGTCCATAATTTGGGTGATGTTGGTGGCACACTGTGTATTATCATTAATGATATTAATATCTTTATTAATTTAAATAGTAATGACATGCTACCACACCTGCCACCAATAGTTGCTGAGTGCTCACCAGGCACTATGCTAAAGGCTTTCATGGATTATCTCATCAATGCCCATAACTCAGAAGGAAGATGCTTCTATTTCCCCATTTTGCTGATGGGCAAACCAAGGCTGCCCTCGAGAGGGGAGTAATTTGGGAAAAGCCAGCCTCACTCACATAACCCCTGTGTGGTTGACATCATAATGGTCAAAGCAGGCGATGGTAAATTGGGCAATGCTGTGCAAGGGGTCCCAGCTAAGGAAGGGGGCTCAGCAGCTAAGGTCTCACCGCAGAGGCCCTACTCTTAGCCTTACTCTATTAATTACCATCTTGATCCTGGGACAAACCCCCCTGGTTTTAGCAAGAAATGGCAGCCCAGGCATTGGGAAGAGGGGTTGCTAGTATGAAGTGGGTGTCAGGTGCTGCACATAAAGGGAGCCTCGAGACAGTATCTCCACCTGGCAAGGGTGCCCACCTCAATGCCTCACCACAAAGGCTGAACCATCACAGAAGTACTAATGGGAGGCCCCAGTGGAAAGGGGACACCCAGAACCCCCTACTAGGGGGTACTTGAGTACTCTGGGGCTGGGCGGTCAAAATAATTCCTGATCCCACACCTTACTGGGCAGGGGAGAATATGGGTTTCGCAAGTTGGTGTTCAATGTTTGGAGTTCTCCTTAAGAAAACAAAAACATGATGACAAATATTAAATTAGGTAACTGAATACTTTTTGGCATTAAAGAGAAATCACAAGTTATGGAATTTAAAAAGCTGACAAATAGCACATAGATAATGAAATCCAGAAAAACAATATCATATTTTTATTAACTGCCAACAGCCTTCTGTAATAATCTCCTATTTAATTTTGGCTGCATAGTCTCTGATCATATCTTCATTTGACTGTAATTTTGGATTATCGTTTTCTATAGAGAGACTGAAGAGCCACTTCAGTCTTTCTTCTACAAGAGTTGACCAAAATTAGTTTGTCTTATCAAGGGTCTCAAAATATTTCTTTAGCATCACAACCCTTTACTGGTGATGGCCAACGGTAAGGGGTAAGCAATACTGGAGATGTCAGATAACTGTTCAGGATTGTTGTCAAGCTGCTATCAAAGTTCTTTCGTAATGATTTGAGGACATTTCGAGGTTTTTAATACAGAGACTAATCTTTAATTCTCTTTGCACTGATTGCACTTAAAACCAGTGCTGAGTTTCTGGTGTCAGGAACTGTACAAGCTAAACAGCAAATCCTAAGTTAAACCATGGATTGTAGTTAACAATACAGTTACAGAAGTGTGCGCTCATCAATTGTGACAATGGACCTTGTGCAATGATGCAAGGTGTTAATAAAGGGGTGGTGTGCTGGTGTGATTTTTTTATGGACCCCAGAAAAAACTATGTTCTTTTAATCCATTCTTGTGGGTACAGACACATTGTGGGTGGGAACTTTTGATCAGGTTGTTTCCATGGAGATGTGACCACTCAATTCAAGGTGGGCCTTAATCCTTTTACTGGAATCCCCTATGAAAAGAATGAAGACAAAAAACACAGAGAGACAGATACAGAGAACTGAGAGATGAAGCCAAGTGAAGGATGCAGAGAAAGAGAAATGCAGAGAAAGAGATGCTAAGAGAAGACCTGAGGACACAACACGCTCAGAGAGGTATCCCCGGAGAAGTGAGCAAGGACACACGAAAGCTAAAAGCAATGGAACCTGGGATCCAAGGTTCCAGCAGACACTTTCCCAGGTGACAGAGGAACCCGGACGTAATAGCCTTTCTTCAGTAAAGGTATCCTTTTGTGGATGCCTCAATTTGGACATTTTCACAACCTTAACATAGTAACCTGTAACCAAATATCCCCATTGTTAAAAGCCAACTCATTTCTGATGCAATACATTCTGACAGCTTTAGCAAACAAAAACAGGTGGTATATGAGAATCCTGTGTTTTGTGCATGATTGTTCTGTAAAGACACAACCTCTTTAAAACAAACAACCAATCAATTATTGGTCAGGGTCCAGTGGGTTAGCCTTACCTAATCCAGTGAACCAGTATGGCTACCAACAGTCTAACTGTAGGGAGAAGTGAACACAAACCACCATGTATAGCCCGCTAACCCCAAAGTAATTGCATTCCCAATGCAACTTCTCTTTAAATGGATCCCCCAAATGCTCCTGGCTTCTCCACCACCACCAGAAGGGAGAGGAAGTGAGTGAACAGAGATAGTGAATGTAACCCGTAGTGATGCAGAATATATATTTGCATATATTATTCAAATTTTATAAACATACGCTCATGTGAACGCGTTGTTAGACCCTGGGTCTCCTGAGATCCAGTGCACATGAAGGGCCTTGAAGCTGAAGCTTCATCACTTCACAGTCCACCCACCGTCACAATGGGGGCAGTTGGTTGGCTTAGCCCCTGGGCAGGGTGGAGTGCAAGATGCAGATGTATGTCCCAGGGGCTGGACAGAGCTGGCAGGGACTGGGATTGGTTGCTGCAGGTGAGTGGCGGAGATGACCTGCAAAGAGAGGGCTGGTCCTCATCATTTCTGAAGCCTTTACCACTTCAAACCTGCAGAGAGGGTCACCACTCAGTCCTTGAAAGCCAGTGATTTGCTAAATTGGCTTTAGCAAGCATTTAGAATGTTTGCGGCCTTTATTCACGCTACGATTATCCACACATCAGCCAGACAAGGATGGATTTAGAGATTATGATTTGGAGTCTGTCTTATTCCAGTTGACCCAGGAGTATTCGGTCCAGCTACAAGAAACCGTCCAAATATGAGGAAATCCCCTTCATGAGGTATTGACCACTCTTCAAGAAGCTTCACTCGAAAGGGAAATGGAGAGGAGCAAAGGGTAGAAGGGAGTTGTTTCTTTTTTATTTTTTAGTATGTTGCAAGGCTGGGTGTCTTTCCATCTTTCAAGTGAAGAGCTAGGAGAGAAAGGGAGGTCGAAGTTGGGGTGTGTGGGTGAGCGTGGGGGACAGGGCAGCAATGTATAGGAGCCCCAAGGAACAAGGATTCTTGTTTAAAAAATATTGAGCTCCATTCCTTTGTTTCAATTTTGACATTCAGAAGAATGATATGTACTGGGGGCGGGGGGGGGGGGGGGGGGGATGCCTTCTTTCCCAGGTTTAAATATGGAAAGATATGTTCTAGCAATGTAAATGCAACTTTGGCTTAAGATATTTTAACTTTATGAACTCCTTACTAACCAATTTGGTTGATGAGTATTCCCACCTCATTCCACAAATGTTTTTAAATGAATTTTTTCATATGAATAAAAAATACAGAATAATTCACTAAGATGTGGGACCCCCACAGGGAGGCCCGGAAGCCAAGATGGGAGGAGAATGAGGGCACCAGGGGCCCATGGTCTTACCCATCGGAGCTGAGATGAAAATTTGGTCCTGACCATCCTGGTAGTCAAAGAAAAAACACGAACATGAATCTTTCTTCTGATTCTCAATGTCCACAAAGAGAAAAAGAGTGAGCCAGGGCACCAAAATATATAGGTCTAGTAACATTTCTCCCACAGACACGGTTTCTTAAGAGGTGTGAGATGCAATGCCCTCTATAACTCACGGCCATTCTTGAAGCATCACCATATGGAAACAGAGGACTTTGCTGCAGTGTATGGTTCAACAGTGGAAAAGGAAATGAGGTCATACAGTCCATGGAGGAAATCCTAGAATCTGTGGAGGAATGAATGGATTCCGTACCCCGCAAACACTTCCTAAAGGAGCCCTGTAGAAGGATGATTGTGCATCAAACCCAGATCTTTTGTCTTATTGGTTGAGATCAGGCCTCAGAGAGCTATTACTTGGCCAAGTTGCACATCCGTTTTTGGGATGTGAACACCCTAACCAAAACTCTCTGGGAAAAGTAAACTGAGGGGAATCAGCTGGTAAAGGCAGGAACATACCAAGAACCAGTGCTGGTCTCCAAAGTTCTGCTCCTAACAGAACAAGGGAGACGTTACTTTATCTGGGGAGTTTTTGCAGGAGGCTCCTCACCATGGCCAAAGGAAAAAAAAAAACTCAATAATATCCCCAAACCTGGAACATCAGGTGTGATTCCACATAACTTTGCAATGAAATTAGCAAGAATTATTGCAAAATGTACCTTTCAATAGCCGTATTTCATGGCATTTTATTTTTGTAGAAACCATTAAAAATTTGGGGGAACATCTGTTGGAATGAGGGTTTTAGTCTGAGACAGGTTGATATCACACTCCAATCCCTGGCAATAATCAGTCAGCAGGACTGGTTTTGCCACTGAGAACTCTCCCAGCATTTAGCTCTTAACAGTAAAACCATGTGGCCCTATAAAGAGGGATTTATCATCAGCCTTCCCAGGTAGGAGGGCGGCCAGCCAGGGCTCCTAAAAGCCATCTGGATGAGAAAGGAGGAGATACAGCAGTGCTGCCTTACGCCTTTTGGAATTGCAGTTTGATTTGCCAAGAGACCTGGTTGACACAGCGGTGCTGGAATGCAGGCCCCAGGCCCAGGTGACTCAGCATCCCTGGGGAGTCCCGGCCGCTCCCCAGGCAGCCTGGTTAAGTGCAGGGTCACAGGCTGGGGAGAGGCAGTAAGAGCCCCCTTAACTGGTCTCCCAAGGGGCAAATGAGAACATCATGCTGAGGCTATCACTGCAGGAGCCGGGCTGGAAACCAGGCATCTGCAGTGAGATTGCCCTTAGCATCTCGAAGATGTGAGCGCCTTTAGCATGTGAGTCACTCTGAGTGTTAACTCCCTCGTGTACCTATCACCCTTAGAGCAGTTTTTAATCACTGGACTCTAATCACTGTAATTCTTTCATGTTCTGTTGAAAAAACTATGAACAATCTTGGTCTTTTCAGAGAGGAGAATGGCGCATGATTTCTGAAGACAGCAGATTTTATGCGGGATTCCCAGGCTTGCCTGGCTCCTACTGCAAAATGCATTTCTCGGGGCAGCTGCGCCCACAGGGATTAGCTGGAATATGTTAAGTTTGCATATCTCAACCAAGGGACCCACTGGAGTTTGTGCCCACTGGAGTTTGTGCCCAGCGGAGTTTGCAGCTTCACCGAATCCTCTCCATCACCTGAGGCTGGAAGCTGCCAGAGGGGTCCCCGGCTTCCCCAGCACAGAGGGCCTTAGGATCCTTGGGGAGGAGGCAGGGGCGGCTCTTACATCACCCAGCTGTCACTCTGCCTGCTGCTTCCTCTCTAACTCTCCCAACAACCCTGCCTAGGAAGTGTCCTAGTGTCCAGGGCTGGCTGCAGAGTGCGTGGCTTAACACGACAGAAAAGTATCATCTCCCAGTGTGCGAGACCAGCACCCAGCAGCACAGGGTGGGCAGCAGAACTCCCTCCAAGGGCTCTAGGGCACAATCTGCCCCTCGCCTCTCTACTGGCTTCTGGCGCTGGCTTGCCCCAAGGCATTCTCCATCAGTCATCGTGCTGTGCTCTGTGTGTCCATGTCTGTGTGTCTGTGTCCCCTCTGTCTCTAAGGGTCCTGCCTTGTCGGATTCAGGCCTGTGTGGCCTCATCTGAACTAATCACATCTTCGAAGACCCTCTTTCCAAGTAAGGTCCCATTCACGGGATGTCTTTGGGGTGGGTTTGGGGGGAGGCATAATTCAATCCATGTAATTATTTCCATTTTATGTAGGAGGAGACTGAGGGTAAAAGAGAAGGTGGAACTTATCCAGTCACACGAGGCTGGTGTTATAGCAGGAATTCAAGGACGAGTGTATCTTTGCAGTGCTTCCGTCTCTGTGCTCTCAGGAGTCGCCTGTGCCCCCGGGAGTCACCTGTGCCCTGGACTGCAGGTGTTGACTGCTCAGGGCAGCCACAAAGGTCCAGTGGTCCTGCCTTTGGAGGGTGATGAGAATAAACTCAACGTTTCAAATGCATCGCATCACTGCCCCCAGATTGCTTGCTTCGAGTTCCACCGTGACACCGTGAGCAGACAGAACGGGCATGATGAAAGCCTTCTGGAGATTTTGGCCTCTGAAGATCTCCTCGGACAATATACAAGAAATGATCCACTTAACATCCCTCTTCGAGAAGCCTCCACGAGCAGGGAGGCAGGTCCCTTACAGGCACGAGAAGAGGGACTAATCCAGCTGGATGGGCATAGGAATCGGATGGGCAGCTCAGCGACAAGCTCTGCACGCAAGGAGGAAGGGCAGAGTGAATTGTCAGCATCAGCCCTGAGTCACATCCCAGAGAAGTCAGGGCGCAGGTACCCGTGGAAGTTCCGATTCCCAGGAGCAGGCAAGGGGCTCTGGGGACAAGATGTGTGAAATTGGGGAGTGGGCGTGGGGCTGGCTGGTGTCTCAGGCAGCCTGCTGATCACGAAGGCCATCTGCATAATGCAGGCATGCTTGATCCGGATTTTAGTCATCGTGACTATAGATCACCGGAGTTCATTTTCGTGGCACCCCAGATAAGAGATGAAGAAACTGCTGTGTGCATGCAAATCAAAACCGCCTGTATTCCAGGACATAATGATGGGGAGGAAAAAGGCAAATTTCCAGATGTGCTAGAGAGAGATTTTTCAAGATGTACGGTCACTCTGTAACACATTCTGATGAATTTTTTAGAGATGAAATATGCCTTTGATTAAGGAAGGTTTTTCCTCCTTTTTTGATAAGTCCTGTGTGCATTGGAGTACTCATTTAGTCGTGAGGTCATATGCAAAATGAAAGGATAAAACCTTCACTTTGATTTATGATCATGGTTATTAATTTCTGATGCAGCTTTTTTGGTTTGGATTATCTGGGGGAGGAGGGATTTGGCAATGTATACGAGAAGCCAGGGAGATTTACTGGTGTAAACATCATTGCAGAGATCTAGTTGTAAATAACAAAACTCCTAAAAAGAAGTATTAAATCCCACGTTATTAGTAGGTACAGGAAGAAGCTTAAAAATATGAAAAATAAATTGATGCAGGCTAGAACTTCTGCACGAGTAACTTCTAAAGGGAACCTCATGTCCACAGACTAAAGAGACGTTTTCTCATTTCCCATCAGAACCATGATTCCAATCCCCTCCACTGGGATGGTGAAATTCCCTGGATCCTGGTATAATCCAGCAAACTAAGGTCATAGCTGGGGTTAATTTCACTAATGTTCACAGGCCATAAAATATAAGTTTGGCAGATTATTTTCTATTCTCTTATGCAAACATAGACATTAGCAGGCTGGCCATTCTAACATCCCAACTTTGGGTGTGCTTTGATTCATAAAATTTTTGCATACATGTACCAGGTAACACCCCTGTCACGGCTTGGATGAGTGGTCTTACGGTGGGGTGGGGTTTCAAGGTGGCCTAGAAGGAAGGAGTTCAGACCTAGAGACAGGGGGCGAGGCCAGCTGTGCATACACAAGGCTTTCTATTCTGAGGACTCTGGCTATTGTCCATGGTCTCAGAGTTTACCTTGCTTGGAGTCTCTGGGCAGAACATTTGATGGGTTCATGCTTCCCCAGAGGCTCAACTAGAGCTCCCATCCTGTTCCAGGAGGTGACAGGTTTGGCCAGTTGTCTATAGGTATGGGTTTAGTAGATGGGTTCCAGAACCTGGCACCGGAACCCTAGGAGACTTGATGTAGAAGTCAAGAAGGAGGAAACCAAGCAGACAGAGAGTCTAGTCTGATGGTGGAGCACATGGGCATGGGTTGAGGGAGAGCAGACCCCTAGCTTGGGATGTCCTGTCTGGTGTGGCATGCCACAAAGGACTAACACAGCAAGGCTGGGTTCTCTACAACCTGCACATTCCAGAGAAAGGTCAGACTCTTGTTTGGGTTCTGAAAAGTACCTCTAAGCCCTGGGAACATCCTGTCTGATGAGAATGTCTTTGTTTACCTGGAAGCCTTGGAAATGGCTTCCAAGAGAGTCTACGTGAACAGTGTGATTTGTGACAGGGGCCTTGGGCTATGGGGTATTAGCTTCTCTTCCAGAGGGGCTGGGCATGGAAGATCAGCCACCCAGGTGGTCAGTTATGCCTGTGTGACTGACCCCATAAAAACTCTGGATGTCATGGCTCAGGTGAGCTTCCCTGGCTGGCAATGCTCCATGAGTGTTGTCATATGTAGAGGCTGGGAGAAGTAAACGCTACCCATGACTCAACTGGAAACTCATGCCTGGTCTCTCCTGGACCCTGCTTTACCTGCCTCTTCCTGTTGCTGATTTTAGTCTATGTCCTTACTCTGTGATCAACCATGACCACGAGCATGAAGGCTTTTCTGAGTTCTGGGTCCTACCAAATGATTGAAATGGAGGATGGTCTTTGGGGCTCCCACACTCACTTGACCCCCAGAGCACATTGACTCTGAGCATATGGACGAATGTCTTTTAAACTGTCCCTGTCGGATGGCACCATGGAAAGCTGGCATCCTTCCACGTGGTGAGAAGTGGGCAGAGCACCTGCTTCCTCCTTGTACCAGCAAAGGCGATGACGTGGGAGCAGCCGCCGTCTTGACACCGTGTAGGGTCTCCATGTAAGGCACAGCTCGTACGCACCTCTCCCGCAGGGGAGGGAACATTAGTGCTGTATTTACCGGGGGGAGCCTGAGGGACGAAGACATCGACCTGGTGCTATGGGGTGGAGAGAGTTTCCACCCGGGTCTCATGCTTGGAACTGCACCTCTTCGCACCTGTAAGAACTCTTCACCGAAGAGCGAGTGTGCGCATCACAGGTGCATGGTGAGGACTTTTCCCAAATGGCTGTGGAGCTAGTGCTGGGTCAGGAGTGAGAACCTTGCCAGACCCCAGAGCTCCCTGCTGCTTTCACCAAGGCTAACTGTGCTTTTCTATACTTTAACTCAATGTGTCTGCCCAGGAGGACAATTGATCCAAAGGGAACAGATTTTTGAGTTTGTCCCTAATGTCAGGAGTGAAGATTTCCATTATCTGCTAATATGAGTTCCGTCATTGGAAAGGAAACCAGAACTGAGCTGGGAGCTGAGTTTCCCATCTGTGCTCCTCAAACCTGCCCCATTCTGACTACTCAGAAGTTAGAAGTTCCATAAAAGTGAAGCCATGGGGATCAAGGGAAGGGGGCACCTGCTCTCAGTGCTAGGGTGAGAGGGAAAAGGGATTTGGTCATAAAATTAGAAAATATTACAGCTCAAGTCCATCCCAGCTCTTAAGGGAAATGAAGGAGAGTGTTTTCAGATATTCTTTGGGAAGTGACTATACAAAGCCATGGGCGATCTGGAAGACTAAAACCCTAAGTGCTTTCAAGGATGTTAACTCATGAGTATTATGAAGCAATGTTTGCTTGTTCTGTGCTCTTTCCTTTGAATGACTCTCCCTCCTTCACTTGATATAGTTCTGAGGGACTGTTATCTCATGCAGTGGGGACAGGCATGCACCCTTAGTCCAAAGTACCCCCATCAGCTTGGACAGAGTGAATAGTCCAGGGTGAAATTTGTGACCCTTGCCGGGCTGGTCAGAATCCTAATGGGCTAATGTTAGGTATGCTGGAAAAAAGAGCCTTTCTCTTTTCTCTGATGCGCCAATCTCCAAGTGTTTTATACGTCAGAAGCTGGTAGCTGTCATACTTGCCATCAAATGGAAAGACCCCACCTGAGCAGAGAGGCACCAGGACTGAGACAGAGATAGAGCACTAGTTATAATGTTGAACCCTGGATCAAGCTTACCTGATGCCATTAGCTCCTCAACTTCTCAGTCATATGAGCCAAAGAATCAGTGTTTGTGCTCAGAAGAGTTTCCATTGGATTTCTGTCATTTGCAAGCAAAATTTCATGAATATGAAATTACTTTTTCTGTATGTGTGTATGTGTGTGTGCTTGTTGCAAAGGGGAAAACTGAAGAGAAAGGTTGGGTTTATGTTAGGAAGGAGGATAAAAGAGCCACTGAGGATTTTTAATGGGAAGAAAGACTTGGCTTTTAGAGAGATTAATCTGAAAGCAGGAGGGTGGATACATTTGATTTTGTGTTTCTGTTTGAAAGGGTGGGCAGGGGCGGGGGTGGGGCTACATCTCGAGCTGGGGGCAGGTCAGCCTGTTATAGCCACGGAGCAAGTGACAAATGATGAGCATTAGAACCGAGGCTGGGCCGTGGGCATGGAGAAGGTAGG
>PVIY010046487.1:0-12477 GCA_004026745.1 Myrmecophaga tridactyla | reverse complement strand
TCCAGGATAACCTCTTGACTCTGTCTGGAATCTCTCAGCTACGGACACCTTATTTTGTCTCATTAATAGGAAGGCTTTTGTAAAGGGGATTTATTATTGTTATAAGTTTACAGTTCCAAGGCCATAAGCATATCCAAACTAAGGCATCTAGAGAAAGATACCTTGCCTCAAGAAAGGCTGATGTCTGTCACATGAGAAGGCACATGGCTGGCATCTGCATCCTCTTCCGGCTTCTGGTTTCAAACAGCTCTCAGCCCCTGTGGATCCTTCCAGTTTCTGGCTTGCTTACATCTCATGGAGAGGCACATGGCAACATCTGCAGGGCCCTGCATCTCCAAATGTCCATGTCTAGGTGTCTGAGCTCTCTGTCGGCACTCCAGGCATTTCCTTCGGCACTCCAAACATCTCCAAATGTCTGCATCTACACTGCTTCTCTCAGTTCCTGGTGTCTCCTCAGGCTTCTGCCCTTCCAAACATCTGCGTCTGTGTCACCTCTGTAGCAACTCCAAAATGTTTCCCTTTTTAAATGACTCCAGTAAACTAATCAAGACATACCTTAAATAGGCAGAGTCATATCTTCCCTAATCAAGAGGTCAAACCCACAACTGGGTGGTTCCACCCTAAACAATAGGTCTGACCACACAAAATTGGATCAGGATTGAAAGCACATGCTTTTCTGGGGGTATATAACAGTTTCAAACCAAAACAGTAGTAAAACTGGTAAAATCCAAATAACACTTATGGTTATGACATGACCCAGCAATCCCACTCTATGTAATTAGAAGAAATGAAAACATGTTTTAATTGGTACAGAATTTTGTTGGGGTTGGTAGAAAAATTGTGGCAATGGATGATGATGTTAGTTGCATCAACACTGTGAATGCAATTAACAACACTGAATTGTAGCTCTATTCAGTCACCCAAAAATAGGAAAACAAAAGGTTCTTCAAGAAGTGACTGGATAAATGAAGTTGGTTTCAAATCAAATGTAACTGCCATAGATTTAGGATGTTTATATTTTAGCCCTATGGTAACCATAAAGAAAATATATTAAAAAAAGAAATCAGAAAGGACTCAAAAGGTACAATACAAAAAACAAGTCAAATAAATATGAAAGTAGGCATTAATGGAAGAACTGAGGGTCAAAAATGGCTTAAGAGTTACAAAACCAAAATAGCAAAATGGCAGAAGAAGGTCCTGCATTGTCAGTAGTTATTTTAAGTATAGATGGATTAAAGTCTCCAGTCAAAAGGCAGATTGGGGGAATGGATAAAAAAAAGCATGAGTCAACTTTATCTACTTACAAGAATTTTGCCTTAAATTCAAAGACACAAGTGGGTTGAAAGTGAAAGGATGGAAAAAAATTTACCATGCAACCAGTACCCTAGAGAGAGCTTGGGTAGCTAAACTAATACCAGATAAAATAGATTTTAAGTCAAAAACTGTTAGCAGGAACAAAGAAAGTCACCAGACATTGATTAAGGAGCTAATTTCCATATATGTAAAAATATAAACACCTAATGGGAGAGCCCCAAAATATATTAATACTGACAAATCTGAAGGGAGAATCAGATGGTTCTATATTAATAGGAGACTTCAGTACTTACATCACTTTTAACAATGGATAGAACATTTAGACAAAAGATCAATAAGGAAATAGAAGACTTGAACATTATTATAAACAAATTAGACCTTACAGACATGGAATACTTCATGAAATGGCAGCAGAATATACCTTCTTCTCTAGTGCACATGGACCAGTCACCAAGACCATATACTTGGTTATGAAACAAGTCTCAATAAATTTAAAAAACAAAAACAAAAACAAAAAATTAGTGAAATCATATAATTTATCTTATTCTACTACAATGGGATGAAGCTGGCAATCAATAAAAGAAAGAACTGGAAAATTCACAAAAATGCAGAAATTAAACAATGAACTTAAGCAACCAATGGGTCAAAGAAGAAATTAGGACATATCTTGAGGAAAATGAAAATGAAAACACAACATAACAAACTAATGGGATGCAGCAAAGGCTGAGGGAAATGTATAGCTCTAAATGCTTACATGAAAAAAGAATCATCTCGAATCAGAGACCTAATAACAACTGGAGGATTTACAAAAAGAAGAGTAAACTAAACCCAAAGTGAGCAGAAGGAAGGAAATAACAAAATATTAGAATGGATATAACTTATGTAGATAGTTTGACTGAACGCCATAAGTACTTGGAATCTCAGGTAGGACATGAGATTCTGCTGGTTTGTCCGGAGTGATGCCCCAATGAATCCCAGAGTGATTCGATCAGTGAGTGGAAAAGTATCTGCAAAGCCCTCTTTGGGGAGTGGTGAGAACGAGAAGAAATTCAACTTCCTCAAGTTGAATACTTGATATTCTCACAAGCAGTGTGGACAACCAAAGCTATAGGCAGAGCCCCCAGTCTTGGGGTTTGTTCATATGAAACTTAACCCTGCAAAGGATAGGTCAAGCCTACTTAAAATTTAGGCCTAAGAGTCACCCCCAAGAGAGTCTCTTTTGTTGCTCAGATGTAGCCCCTCTCTCCAGCCAACACAACGAGCAGTCTCACCACCCTACCCCTCTCTATGTGGGACATGACTCCCAGGGGTGTCATGTCCAGGACCTTCCTGGCAATGTGGGACAGAGATCTTGGAATGAGCGGACACTCAGCATCAAGGGATTGAGAAAAACCCTAGAATGAGCTGAGACTTAGCATCAAGGGATTGAGAAAACCTTCTCGACCAAAAGGGGGAAGAGGGAAATGAGACGAAGTGTCAATGGCTGAGAGATTCCAAACAGAGTCGAGAGGTTATCCTGGAGGTTATTCTTATGCATCAAGTAGATATCATCTTGTTATTCAAGATGTAATGGAGAGGCTGGAGGGAACTGCCTGAAAATGTAGAGCTGTGTTCCAGTAGCCATGTTTCTTGAGGATGATTGAATAATGATACAGCTGTAACAATGTGATTGTGTGATTGTGAAAACCTTGTGTCTGATGCTCCTTTTATCTACCTTGTCAACAGATGAGTAGAACATATGGAATAAAAATAAATAAGAGGGGGAACAAATGTTAAAATAAATTTAGTTTGAAATGCTAGTGATCAATGAAAGCAAGGGATAAGGGGTATGATAGGGATAATCTTTTTTTTTTCTTTCCTGTGTTCGTTTTATTTCTTTTTCTATTGTCTTTTTGTTTCTTTTTCTGAATTAATGCAAATGTTCTAAGAAATAATGAATATGCAACTAGGTGATGATATTGTGAATTACTGATTAAGTATGTTGTTTTATTTTGTTTCTTTATTTTTTTAATTAATAAATAAATTTTTTAAAAAATGTAAGCACATTCCAATTAAAAAAGAACTGTGTGTGACCAATAAAACAAACATGTCATGGGCAAAAAAAAAAATCTTTCAAAGTAAAGAGCAAAATTTAATATAATAAATAAAAAATGAAAAGAAAAGAACATTACAGAATCAATCCAAATCCAACAGTTAATAAAGAGAAGAAAAAATAGCCAAAGAGATGATACAAGACAACTTCCAGGAACTAAAAGCCATATGTCTCCAGATTTAAAGGATCAACTGAGTGCCCAATACAATGAATGAAAATAACCTACAAGTCAAATAATGACAAAATTTCAGGATACCAGAAATAAAGTGAAGATTCTAAAAGCTTCCAGAGGGAAAAAGCAGATCATAAACCCTTTACTTACAATTCAAATCCACTCCCACTATTTCCTATCCCTTTTTGTTTGTTTGTTTTAAACTTTTTTATTGTGAAATATACACAAAAAGCAATAAATTTCAATGTATATATGTAAAAAAAATTAGAATAGAAAAATAAAATTGCAAATAAAAAAATAGAGAATCAGGTAAAACCCAAAGTTGGTTCTTTGAAAAGATCAATAAAATCGACAAACCTGCATGCCAACAAATTAGATAACTAGATGAAATGAACAAATTCCTAGAAACATATAAACTACCTACAATGATTCAAGAAAATATAAAAGACCTCAAAAAAATCAATAGCTAGTAAAAGAGATTGAATCAGTCAACAAAAAACTCCTAACAAGAAAAGCTCAGGACTAGATGGTTTCAAGGTAAATTTTACCAATAATTTCAAGAAAAACTAACATCAATCCTGCTCAACTCTTCCATAAAAAAATTAAGAGGAAGGAACACTTCCTAACTCATTCTACAAAGCCAACAACATCCTAATACTAAAGCTGCCACATAAAGATACTACAAGAAAAGAAAATTATAGGCCAATATCGCTTATGAATATAGATGCAAAAATCCTCAATAAAATACTAGCAAAATGAATCCAACAGCACATTAAAATAATTATACACCATGATCAAATGGAATTTATCCAAGATGCACAAAAATATATCATATACAAAAATCAACTCAAAATGGATCAAAACTAAATATAAGAGGGCAGGCCACGGTGGCTCAGCAGGTAAGAACACTTCCCTGCTGTGCCCGAGGACCCGGGTTCGATTCCTGGTGCCTGCCCATGTAAAAAAACAAAAACAAAAACAAAAACTAAATATAAGGACCAGAACTTTAAAGTTCCTAGAAGAACACACAGGGAAGCATCTTCAGGACAATTGTGTTAGGCAATGGTTTTTTAGAATTTACACCAAAAGCACAAGCAACAAAGGAAAAATATATAAATGGGACCTCAACAAAATTTTAAATTTTTGTGCATCAGTGGGCTTTATCATGAAAGTAAAATGACAACCTACAGAATGAGAGAAAGTATTTGGAAACTACATATCCGATAAGGGTCTAATATACAGAATATATAAAGAAATCCTACAACTCAACAACAAAAAGATAAACAACCCAGTAAAGAAAAATGGGCAAAGGCCTTGAATAAGCATTTCTCCAAAGAAGATACACAAATGGCCTAAAAGTACCCAAAAAGATGTTCAATAGTCATCAGGGAAGTGCCAATCAAAAGCATACTCACTACAA
The DNA here is from genome assembly GCA_004026745.1 of Myrmecophaga tridactyla. Classification (NCBI taxonomy): domain Eukaryota; kingdom Metazoa; phylum Chordata; class Mammalia; order Pilosa; family Myrmecophagidae; genus Myrmecophaga; species Myrmecophaga tridactyla. The sequence goes on along the minus strand of PVIY010046487.1, from coordinate 7,479 downwards.
TGCCTATTAAAAAAATGAAAACAGCAAGTGTTGAAGAAACAGGAACACTGTTCATCATTGGTGGGAATGTAAAATGGTACACTTCTTCAGAAAAAATTAAATTACCATATGATCCTGCAAGCACATTCCTAGATATTTACCCTAAAGTAATGAAAACAGGGACTCAGATATTTGCACACTATTGCTATTGTTCATAGCAGCAATACTCACAGTCGCCAAAAGACACAAGCAACCCAAGTGTCCATCAACTGATAAATGGATAAATAAAAGGTGGTGTATAAACATACACACACACACACACACACACACACACACACACAGGAATATTATTCAGTCACAAAAAGGAACGAAGTTATGATACATGCAACAACATGGATGAACCTTGAAGAAATTATGTTGAATGAAATCAATCAGATATAAAAGGACAAATATTGGACATATCTCATGATATGAAATGATAATAACCAAATTCATAAACTCAGAAACTAGAATATAAGCTACTGGGAGCCAGGGTGGGGTAGTGAATGCGGAGTTAATGCTTAAATTGAACACTTTTTATTTGGGGTGATGGAAAAGTTTTGGTAATGGATGATAATGATGGGAGCATAACATTATGAAAATAATTAACAGCACTGAATTATATATTTGAATGCGATTAAAAGGGGAAATTTTAGGTTGTACATATTACTAGGATAAAAATTATAAATAAACAAATAAAGTGAATGGATAAAAAAATATGGTCCATACATACAATGTAACATTATTACTCAGCAGTAAGACAGAATTACTGATACACACAACTTGGATTAAATATCAAAGGTAATATGCTGAGTGAAAGGCAGTGCCAAAATGTTACATATTGCTTCATTCCATTTAAATGACACTCATGAAAAGAGAAAATTATATTAACTGAGAAGTGAACAGTGGTTGCCAGAGATTACAGTTGGAAGACAAGTATGACTACCAAAGGTAACATGAGGAAGGTGAGAAGAGACCTGTATGTGTCCTCTTTATGTGGTAGTTACTTGAACCTAAACATGTGGTAAAATTCACAGAACTATTCACACAAAAAGGAATCAATTTCACTGCATATTAATTTAAAAAATAGAATTAGATTGTCTCCACGGGCACCAGCCATGACAGAGATGAGAGAAGACTGTGGGCCCCACTGCCCAGCCTCTCCTAGCTGCCAACCTCCTTGGGACTTGTTCCAACAATCTGTAAAAACATGGTGGATTACTCTGAAGTTCTAGGCATGCAGAGACATGCCTCACCCGAGGATATTAAAAAGGCATCTTGTAAACTGGCACTCAAGTGGACCCTGATAACAATCTTGAGAATAAAAAAGAAGAAGAGAGAAAATTCAAACAAGTAGCTGAGGTATATGAGGTATTATCAGATGTTAAACAATGGGACATCTGTTGACAAATACGGCAAAGGAAGATTAAATTGTGGTGGAGGTGGAAGTTATTTTTTTTTTTTTAACATGGGCAGGCACCAGGAATCGAACCCGGGTCCTCTGGCATGGCAGGCGAGCATTCGTGCCTGCTGAGCCACCGTGGTCCGCCCGAGGTGGAAGTCATTTTGACAGTCCATTTGAGTTTGGCTTTACATTCCATAATCCAGATATCCTAAGGAAATTTTTGGTGAAAGGAATCCATTTTCACTTGACTTCTTCATAGACCCATTTGAGGAGTTTTTTTTTTTTTTTTGGAAACTGAAGAGGCCTCCGTGGAACTGGAAACAGGGGCCTAGGGTTTTTTTTCTCTGCCTTCAGTGAGGTTCCATCTTTTAGAGGTGAATTTTCTTCTTTTGACACAGGATTTACTTCATTTGGTTCACTGGGGCATGGAGGCCTTACTTCATTTTCTTCAACATCCTCTGGTGGTAGTAGGATGGGCCACTTCAAATTTATATCAACTTCTACTAAAATAGTAATGGCAAAAATCATCAGAAAAAGGATTACTGAGAATGGTCAAGAAAGACTAGAAGTTGAAGAAGATGGCCAGTTAAAGTCCTTAACAATAAATGGCGTGTGCATTCTTCTTTGCAGAAAAATGTAGACGAAGCGGACAAAATGCCCTGCCTTCCCGGCCAGCCAATGTCTGTTTGTTAAAGTCTCACAGACCTGCCACTTTACCCAAATATCTAACTATATTGTGAGGATGATGATGATAAGATAAATCTCAGGTCAACAGCAACTGGAATCCCTCCATTTATTCAGCAGGATTCAAAGAAGGTGGCAAGAAGAAGAAAAGCAGAGAAAGGAGCAGAAGAAGTCCACCGAAGCGAATCACCAGACTGTGCTCACCAGACACATTCACATTTTGGCACTGTGCTGGTTTGAAAGGATGTATGTCCCCTAGAAAAGCCCATTTCATAAAGGCAGAAAAATCCCTATTCAATACTGCATATTTGAAACTGTAATCAGATCATCTCCCTGGAAATGTGATTTAATCAAGAGTGGTTGTTAAGCTGGATTAGGTGGCGACATGTCACCCAAAATGGGTGGATCTTGATAAGTTTCTGGAGTCCTATAGAAGAGGAAACATTTTGGACAATGGAAAGGATTCGGAGAGAGCAGAGAATGCTGCAGCATCACGAAGCAGGGAGTACACGAGCCAGCGACCTTTGGCAATGAAGAAGGAAAACGCCTCCCAGGGAGCTTCATGAAACAGGAAGCCAGGAGAGAAAGCTAGCAGATGATGCTGTGTTCGCCATGTGCCCTTCCAGATGAGAGAGAAGCCTTGACTGTGTTCGCCATGTGCTTTCTCACATGAGAGAGAAACCCTGAACTTCATCTGCCTTCTTGAACCAAGGTATTTTTTCCTGGATGGAAAGATGCCTTTGATTGGGCATTTCGATAGACTTGTTTTAATTGGGATATTTTCTCGGCCCTAGAACTGCAAATTAGCAACTTATTAAATTTCCCTTTTTAAAAGCCATTCCATTTCCAGTATATTGTATTCCAGCAGCTAGCAAACTAGAACAGGTACCAAATACTCACATAACATTAGAGCACTGTCCTGTGTTCTGTGTGTGTTTGGGTTGTACACATTCTAGAAAGAAGATATCTTAATTAATATTATATACCAAGGTCACACTTATTTTTAGCAGGTCTATATACATTTGATCACTGTAGATTACGGATGTCAGAGTGAGTTGATAATGGTTGTCAATGATAGAAATTTTGAATACAGCACAGACGTGACTTTTCTTTTCCCCAGAACTAAATCTGTTAGTATTTTCCTATACCATTGTTAAGACTCAAATTCCTAAGGCTCTAGCTCATTCTTTTCAACTATTCAGCCACTATACAAACCACTGAAATATTTATAGCTTTAGAAGTATAAATAGAATACAGACATTGAGTATATGTTCACGAAATGAGTTTTTCACCTAATGACAGAGTATTTGAAATTAGAATATAAATAAGTATAGCATAATTTAAAGATAATGTGAATTACACACTAAATCATGAATATAAGGGGAATTTTTTTTGTAAGTTTAATACCCGAGTATGAATTATTCAAAGCAATCTGGCCTTATACATGGCAGGCCCAGTGATTCACTTCAGATATAAAATCAACATCATTTTTATTGTTTTGATTTTAATTCTAAGTAGTCCAAAATCTACTTCAAATATTATTTAATTGCTGCTTAATCCCATCCCCCCCCTTGTATCCATAATTGTTCCTTTAGCACATACACAGGATTCTACAAAATTCTGCTCTGCAATGCTATCTCTAGCTTTTATAGTTTAGAGTCATGCTGGGGAAAAAAATAGAGGAGATATACATGCATGCATATAAAAATACATATAGATACACACAGAGACATACATAGATATAGAGCAATTAGGCTGAACTAAATATGTTGGTTTGCAAACACTGGCTCCTTTTTAAAAAATCATTTTATTCTAGCAAAATTCTCCCCAGCTACCTGAAATTATTTCATTTACATGATATATTGCTTCTTAACTTTTTTTTTTAATTGAGTACTGAATAGAGATTGGTATTTCCTTAACTTGTTCTTGTATGCTCCTTTCCAGTGAGTTTTCCCTTTCTTTTTAACATAAGGATCTGTTGTTCACAATGCTTTTTTCTTTGTTCTCTCAAAAACAAGAGCATCATAAAAAACTTGGATGTGATTTTAAAATGACAGTATTTTAACCTAGCAGCGTGCAAACCCAGGTATTTTTTTGACGCTACAGTTTAGTACCATAGCGGTCCCATGGGTTTGGAATCCAGAAACGAGTGTAATCTTTGTGATTTTAAAATGACTGTTACACTGTTATTTCTAAATTCTGAGATACTGAGCTGTTTGTATATAACGTGGTTGTTCCCTGAAACTTCGGTTATTTATGCAACCCCTGAGACTCAGAGTTAGAGCTCTGAAGCTATGAAAGTCAGCAATATCCCATACACGAACTGTTTAAAAAGTTGAAAAAGTGATCAGACTTCAACTAAAGATATGAACGAAGCTGACCTGTATAGGACTGGGGTAGATCAGAAATACAGGGTAAAGGACACTATTGTGCATATTGTAAAACTTCAACTTCTGTGTGAGACCAAAGGGAGAGATGTTTATTTGGTGCAAAATTTAACTTGTATGGTCAGTTTCGTTGAACACCATAAGCACATGGAATCTTGTATAGGGCAAGAAATCTTGTTCATTTATTCAGGTTAGTACGATGCCCCATATATCCCAGAGTAATTTGAGCAATGAATAAAGAAGTATTTATAAAGTTCCCTTGGGGGGCTGGGTAGAAAGGAGGAAATATTCAGCTTCCCCATCTGGAGAATTTCTGATATTCTCAGAAGCATTGGGGACAACCAAATAAATAGGCTGAGCCCTTGATCTTGTGGTTTGCCCCTATGAAACATATTCCTGCAAAGGATAGGCTAAGCCTACTTAAAATTAGGCCTAAGAGTCACCCCCAAGAGAGCCTCTTTTGTTGCTCAGATGTGGCCTCTCTCTCTCCAGCCAACACAACAAGCAAACTCACCACCCTCTCCCTGTCTACGTGGGACATGACTACGGGGGGTGTGGACCTTCCTGGCAACGTGCGACAGAAATCCTAGAATAAGCTGAGACTCAGCATCAAGGGATTGAGAAAGACTTCTCGACCAAAAGGGGGAAGAGTGAAATGAGACAAAATAAAGTGTCAATGGCTGAGAGATTCCAAACAGAGTCAAGAGGTTATCCTGGAGGTTATTCTTTACGCATTAAATAGGTATCACCTTGTTAGTCAAGATGTAGTGGAGAGGCTGGAGGGAACTGCCTGAAAATATGGTGCTGTGCTCCAGTAGCCATGTTTCTTGAAGATGATTGTATAATGATATAGTTTTCACAATGTGACTATGTGATGGTGAAAACCTTGTGTCTGATGCTACTTTTATCTATCTTATCAACAGATGAGTAAAACATATGGAATAAAGATGAATAATAGGGCGAACAAATGTTAAAATAAATTTAGAGTAAAAATGCTGGTGATCGGTGGGGGGGAGGGGTGGGGAATATGGTATATATGAATTTTTTTCTGTTTTCTTTTTATTTTTTTCTGCATAGATACAAATGTTCCAAGAAATGATCATGATGATGAATATACAATTATGTGATGATATTGTGAATTACTGATTATATATGTAGAACGGAATGATCAAAAGTCATGAATGTTTGCATTTGGTATTTTTTCGGAATTTAAAAAAATATTAAAAAATTAATTTAAAAAAATTAGGCCTAAGAGTCATCCCCAGAGAACCTCTTTTGTTGCTCAGATGTGGCCTCTCTCTCTATGCCAACTTGGCAGGTGAACTCACTGCCCTCCCTGCTATGTGGGACATGACTCCCAGGGGTGTAAATCACCCTGGCAATGTCCAACAGAATCTGGCATCAAAGGATTGAGAAAGCCTTCATGACCAAAAGAGGGGAGAGAGAGAAATGAGGCAAAATAAAGTTTCAGTGGCTGAGAGATTTCAAACAGAGTCAAGAGGTTATCCTGGAGGTTATTTTTATGCATTATATAGATAGCCCCTTTTAGTTTATGGTGTATTGAAGTAGCTGGAGGGAAGTACCTGAAACTGTTGCGCTATTCCAGCAACATTGACTCTTGAAAACGATTATCTTAACAATTTTGACTTTTACAGTATGACCACGTAATTGTGAAAACCTTTTGTCTGATGCTCTTTTAATCCAGGACAGATGAGTTTAAAATATAGATAAATATGGATTAAAAAAATAAGGGTGATAAGGGGTAAAATAAATTAGGAGGTTTAAAGGATATGGGCTGTATGAATTCTTCCTTTTTATTTCTTTTACTGAAGTGATGCAAATGTTCTAAAAATGATCACGGTGATGAATAAACAACTATGTGATGCTATTGTGAGCCACTGATTGTACACCATGTATGGACTGTATTTTTTTAAAAAGGATTGTTACAGGAAAGATTTTTGCTTGTTTGTTCATTTGAATTTGGTGGAGAGGATTCTGTTGGGGAGATCTGCCCTGGTGTTTAAAGCTTACTGTGGGAAATATAACCACAAAAGCATAGAGCATGTAAAGTGCCACATAAATAAAACGTAAGCTTCAATTAAAAAAGAAAGAAAGAAAGAATTAAAGGGAAAACATCCAATCACATGAGCCTACAAGAAATACATCTAAAACACAGGGCAGAAATAGATTGTTAGTAAAAGAATGGGAAAAAATATATATGATGCAAATAATTAATGAAAGGAAAGCTAGATATAGATGATCTGAAAAATATAATTAATGACAAATACAGAACACTGCAGTCAAGAACTGTGAAGGACACATTCTTTTCAAGTACATTTGGAACACTTAAAAACTAACTATACAGTAGGACACAAAGTCTCAACACATTTCAAAGGCTTAAACCACAGAATGTTATCTGACTACAATGCAATCAAGCTAACAATGATAAGTTAACTAGAAAATTCCCATGTTAAGAAATTAAGAGGGAGGGGCCAAGATGGCGGCTTAGCAATGTGCGCGTTTTAGTTCATCCTCCAGAACAACTACTAGATAACCAGAAAGAGTACAGATCAGCTCCCGGAACCACGATAGTGACCGACCACACAGTGCACCCAGGTCTGGAGCAGCTAGACTGACGACAACTCTTCGGATCTGTGAGTTCCCCAAGCCGCAGCGGCCGGCGCCCAGCGCCCCTCCCCCATAGGCGGCTTCTCGGAGGGAAAGGAAAGAGTAGAGGGGACTGAGTCCAACCAAGCGCCAATTGCGGCATTAATAAACAAATTCTAATTACTAAAAATAGGCCCCCAGCTCACGCGAAACTGGGCAAGTCAGAAGTCGCTTATTGGGCTAACCGAAAAAGAGGAAAGGGGACAAAACGGGGGTTTTCGTGGCTGTTTCTACGGAGACTTGGCAGCCTCTGGATTCAGTGGCGGGACTTCTCGGGCTGCAACTGCCCCACGCATAGGCAGAAACAGACTGCTTTCA
>PVIY010046486.1:0-18453 GCA_004026745.1 Myrmecophaga tridactyla | reverse complement strand
CACAACATCATCACATAGTTGTGTATTCATCCCCATGATCATTTTTAGAACATTTGCATCACTCCAGAAAAAGAAAAAGAGAAAAGAAAAAACTCATACATCCCATATCCCTTACTCTCCTTCTCATTGACTACTAGTATTTCAATCTACCCAATTTTTTACCCTTTATCTCCTCCTATTAGTTATTTTTATTTTTTATTTTTGCCTGGGCAGGCACCAGGAATTGAACCTAGGTCTTGGGTATGGCAGGTGACAATTCTGCCCTATTAGTTACTTTTGTCCTTTTTTTTTTTTTAACTCATCTGTCCATACCCTGGATAAAAGGAGCATCAGATGCAAGGTTTTCACAATCACACAGTCACATTATAAAAGCTATATAGTTATAGTCCTTTTCAAGAATCAAGACTCCTGGAACACAATTCAGTTTCAGGTACTTCCCTCTAGACACTCCAGTATACCCTGAACTAAAAAGGGATATCTATATAATGCATAAGAATAATCTCTAGGATAACCTCTCAACTCTGTTTGAAATATCTCAGTCACTGAAATTTTATTTAGTCTCATTTCTCTCTTCCTCCTTTTGGTCAATAAGACTTTCTCGTTCCCAAGATGCTGGTCCCGGCTCATACTAGGAGTCCTATCCCATATTGCCAAGGAGATTTACATAGCTGATAGTCATGTCCCATGTAAGAGGAGGGTGGTGAGTTTGCCTGCCGAGTTGTTTTAGGCCACATCTTGGCAGCAAAAGAGGTTCTCTGGGGGTAACTAAGCAAAATTATAAGTAGGCATAGCTTCTCCTTTGCAGAATAAGTTTCATAAGGATGAACTCCAAGATTAAGGGCTCAGCCTATTGAATTGGTTGTCCCCACTATTTGCAAGAATATTAGGAATTCTCCAGATGGGGAAATTTAATATTTCCTCCTTTCTCCCCACTCCCCCAAGGGGACTTTGCAAATACTTTTTTATTCCCTGCCCAAATTACTCTGAACTGTATCGGGGCATCACACTAACCTATACAAACCAATAAGATCTCATTCCCTACTCAAGATTCCATGTAATTATGGTATTCAAATAAACTGATCATACAAGTTAAATTGGATAATGTGCTGCCCAAAATATAAAATTTGCAAGGTAATGGTTTCTTAAACTTTATACCCAAAGCACAAACAGCAAAAGCAAAAAATAGAAAAATACGTAAATGAGATTTCATCAAAATGAAAAACTTTTGGGGCTCAAAGGACTTTATCATGAAAGTAAAATGACAGCCTATACAATGAGAGAAAATATTTGGAAGTCATATATCTGATAAAAGTTTAATATCCAGAATATATAAAGAAATTCTTCAATAAAAGACAAACAACCCTATTGCAAAATGGGCAAAACCGAGAACCTCATTTGTGCTCAGATGTGGCCTCTCTCTTTAAGCCAGCTTGTCAGGTGAACTCACTACCCTACCCCCTACATGGGACATGACTCCCAGGGATGTAAATCTCCCTGGCAATGTGGGACAGAATTCCCGGAGATGATCTGGGACCTAACATTATGGTAATGAGAAAGCTTTCTTGACCAAAAGGGGTTATAGAGAAATGAGACAAAATAAACTCTCAGTGGCTGAGAGATTTCAAACAGAGTCAAGAGGTTATCCTGGAGGTTATTCTTATACAATATATAGATATCCCTTTTAGTTTATGGTATATTGGAGGGGATAGAGGGAAGTACCTGAAATTGTAACTGTGTTCCAGTAGCCTTGATTCTTGAAGAGGACTGTATGACTATATAGCTTTTACAATGTGACTGGGCATTTGTGAAAACTTGTGTCTGATACTCCTTTTATCCAGGGTATGGACAGATGAGTGAAAAAGAAAATAAGGCTAATAAATAAATTATAGGGGGAGATAAAGGATAAAAACTGGGTAGATTGAAATACTGTGGGTCAAGGAGAGGGAGGGTTAAGGGGTATGTGATGTAGGAGTCCTTTTTATTTTTCTAGAGTGATGCAAATGCTCTGAAAATTGGTCATTATGAAGAATATACAACTATGTGATGATATTGTGAGCTATTGTTTGTATAATATGATTGGATTGTATGTATGTGGAAATTTTTCAATTAAAAAAATATATGTATATAAACTCCATTGGAAAGACTGGAACTGGCATAGGCACTCGATGAAATTTTAAGATGAAGAAAAAAAAAATGGGCAAAAGACTTGGATAGACCTTGTGCCAGTTTGAAGCTATTATGTACCCCAGAAAAGCCATGTCCTTTAATCCTCATTCCGTATTGCTTGGTGGGATCTTTTTTTTATTATTTCCATGGAGATATGACCCACCCAATTGTGGGTGGTAACTTTTAATTAGATGGTTTCCATGGAGATGTGTCTCCATCCATTCAAGGTGGGCTTGCTTACTGGAGCTCTTTAAGAGGAAACCATTTTGAAAACAGCTTTAGAGCCATCAGAACCCACAGAGCCAACAGAATGGACAGAGCCCCAGTGAAGCAGTTGAAGATTCCTGGAGAGTAAGCTAGCAGACGTTGCCATGTGCCTTTCCAGCTGAGAGAGAAACCCTGAACGTCATCAGCCTTGAACCTAGGTATCTTTCCCTTGATGCCTTAATTTGAACCTTCTTGTAGTCTTGCCTTAATTTGAGCGTTTTCATGGCCTTAGAACTGTAAACCTGCAACTTAATAAATTCCCCTTTTTAAAAGCCGTTCCATTTCAGGTTTATCATATTCTGGCAGCTTGCAAAGTAAAACACACATCTCTTCAAAATGATAAACAGATGGCCAGAAAGCACATGAGAAGATGCTTACCATCATCAGCCATCAGGGACATAACCAAAACAATGAGACACCTTTCACACTGTTAGAATGGAAAACTATCAAATATGCGAGAGGATGCTGAGAAATAGGAACATTCATTGCTGGTGGCAATGTAAAATGGCGCAGCCACTTTGGAACTCAGTTTGACAGTTCCTCAGAAAGTTAAGTATAAAATTACCATGTGATCCAGCAATCCCAGTACAAGGTATATACCCAAAAGAATTGAAAGCTGGGAATGGAACAGTTAATTTTCACGCTGATGTTCATAGTGGCCTTATTCACAGTCGCATAGAGATGGAAGCAAGCCAAGTGTCTATCAACTGATGAATGAATAAACAAAGTGTGGTATATACATGCAATGGAATATTATTCAGCCATAAAAAAAGGAGTGGAGTTACGATACATGCTACATGAGCCTGGAAGATATGTTGAGTGAAATAAGTCAGACACAAAATGACAAGTTTTGTATAAAATAATTAGAATAAGCTAACTCATAGAGTCAGAATCTAGGATATAGGTTACCAGGGAATGTAAAGATAAGGCTTAAAATGTAGGGTTCCTACTTAGAATGATGGAAGTGTTTTGGTAATGGATGGTGCTAATGGTAGCAAAACGTTGTTAATACAGTTAACAGTGCTGAAATACATAGCTGAATGTGGTTAAAAGGAGAAATATTAGGTTGTGTATATGGTTACAATAAAAATTAAAAAAAAAAGATCCATATTGCACTACACAGTGATCCCTGAATTAAACTATGAACTATAGTTAATCCAGTTACAAAAATGTGCTTTCATCAGTTGTAAGAAATGTTCCGCACCAATGAAAGGTATTGCTAATAGGTTGGTATATGTAAATCCTGTATTTTATTCATGATATTCTGTAAGCACACAACTTTTCTAATAAAGAAGAAAAGTAAAAACCACAGAGGGTAGCAGTTGACGCACGTGGTTCATGAAATTTATAGTAAAAAAAATAGAAGTGCAGCTTTTTTCAGTTTCAAAAGTAATGATGATCCTTGTGTGTGTATATATATTTAAAATTTCAAATCTTTTTTTCTCTCAATTTTTACAGTCTGTTCATTACCAACAGAGGTAAGTCCCTTTAAAATTCTCTTCCTTTTTTAAGTTCTGCAATTGAGGTCATTTTATTTTAAAGCTGCCTTGAGAACTTCTTTTCTATTTTCATTTTCTGTTGTTTGATAGTAGAGTTTCAACCTTTTATAATGAACTTTGATTTGGAATACTTTTATCACCTTATAAATTATTTTCTTAGGCTTTGAGTTGTACATATAAATCTTTTGCACTTGGCTATGCAGGTTGGATTTTTCCATGGAACTCATGAATAGCCAGCCAGCTAACAAACCTGAAAGCCAAAATTTACATGTTCAAGCAGAGGAAAGAAAGCATAAATTATATTTAAGACTCTCTGTTAATAAGCTTCTAAATTAGATTCTGTGAGCAAACCACAGAAATAATGAGGTACCTATGTGCCCAGTGCAAGAAATTGACATGATTGTTTTATTTGTTTGTTCCTTTTTTAATTTGATAGAGAGGAAATAAATTATTACAAGGAGAAAGTAACTGATTATTTCTAATTTCTTGTGGTGTATTTTCTGGTCAAATACAGATTTCCTCCTTAACAGATACTATGTCAGATTGGAGTAGTTAGTTTCAGTACTCTTTTTATAGCAGATACAGGGAATCATTTTTAATTAAAATATTTTTCTTCTGTTGTGACTCTTCAAAATTTGTTCTTTTTTCTTGCAGTACTGTGAATATATGCCTGATGTTGCTAAATGTAGGCAATGGTTAGAGAAGAATTTTCCAAATGAGTTTGCAAAACTTAGTGTAGGTAAGAACATTTTTTTTCTATGATCAAAGCTTGTATGCCTGAAACAAGTACACATATGGCATTGTTTTTAAAGATACAAAAATCTTCCTTTAGGAGTCTGTTAAAGAATTACAATGATCTATTTTTCTTAACTTTAAACTATTAAATTTTGGGGCTAGAACTCTGTATTAGAATTGTATATTGCTTTATGTGTCTTGTCTCTTTCAGACGGGATAGGTCTAAGTGTCAACTTTCTTCTATGAAGAAGAATAAATTATTTAGGGACAAATCTATATTTGCTTGTCAATTTAACAAATTATTTCTTATGAGCCTCCTATGTGCTACATACAGTTTTAGGTACTGAGGATAAAGTGGTAAACAAAAGATCCCTATATCTTGTGGAAATTGTATTTTAGAAGGTAAGGCAAACAAAGTAAGAAAGATGTGTAGGTAGTGGTAAGCAGGGAGAGAGAAGATAGGAAGTGTTGCGGGGGCGGGGGGAAGCTTGGTATTTAAGGTAAAGTGTCCAGTGGACATTTTGCTGAAAAGATGACATTTGAATAAAGAAAGGAAGTGAGAGATGTTCTGCAGGGAGAGCAGCCCAGTCAGAAGGCAAAGCCAGTGCAAAGGCCCTAAGACAGAAGCTTACAGCAAGAATGCCTTTGTGACTCGAGCTGATTGAAGGTAGGGGAAGGTTTGAAGTCAGAGAGATAATGGAGGGCCAAATCTTGAAAGGCCTTCTAGGCCATTGTAAAGTCTTAGTTTTTTCCCTGAGTAAGTAGAGGAGCTACTGGACAGTTGTGATAATAATAATAATAATAATAATAATAAGGTCTGGCTTTTGCTTCAGCAGTTTGGCTGCTATGTTAAGAAGAGGCTGAAGAGGGTCTTAGGCAGAAAAATAGGGAGACCAGATAAGAAGTTGTTGCCAGTAATCTGGTCAAGAATTGATGACTTGTACCAAAATAGCAATGGAGATGGTGAAAAGTGGTCAAATTCTGGATATACGTTGAAGCTCAAGCTAACAGGATTTTATGGTGCTTTGGACATGGGGAGTGAAAAAGAGGCATCTAAGGTTTTGGCCCAAGCAGCTAAGAATGGTCATTGTCTGAGGTGGAATGACTGAAAGCCGAACAGATTATCTCAATTCATTTAAATTGATGGCTTCTACAAGATTGGTAGAAACGATGATGGTAAGGGGAGAAGGGAACACCTTTGCCACCTTTGCCAGGAGAAGGCCTACTCAAATATACCCACTATTGGTTGCCTTGTTATTTGCTGCTTTGATTTTCAGATTGTTCCCATAAAGCATAAACCCCAAAATTTGATAGGGGATTTTTGGATGGTACCTACTCAGTCACTGTCAGTGATTAGGTAAGAACCCTCAATTCTCGTATTGAGGTCATTCTGCCCTGCAAAGGACATGGTCATGACTTTAGAAGGAAGAAGTGTTCTCATTCAGGACCAGATTTCCTGTTATCAAGAATACTAGCTCTAGATTCTAAACACTCCTGCTGAGCCTAAGTGTTTTTTATACTCTTTTCACATGGCTAAAGTAAATTGAAATCTTCACATATCAACAACTATTGTGTTCTCTTCTATAGAGTCTAGACACTTGCATAATGACTTTTCAGAATTAGGCTTGACTCCTTTGCCTTATAAACATCATGTGCAGTTATTGGTAAAATGCTTTATTTGTGTATGAAGTTGTTTGAAGGGTGATCTCTAGTTTTAACATCAGTATGAAGTAATATGAATGTTTTGTGGGATTTCATTTTGATTATTTCATTTCATCTAGGAAATTCACCCAAACAAGAAGCTGGAATTAGCGAGGGCCAAGGAGCAGCAGGGGAAGAGGAAGAGAAGAAAAAACAAAAGAGAGGTAAGACATAAGTCCTATTTTCATTTTTGCAAACATGGTTTCCTTCCCAGAGTGAATAAAATCTACCTGTTACTGTAATTCTACTTGTGTATCATACAGAAGGATACAAAATCTTATTCTCATTATAATGTTTGGCTGTGGTATAGTTGACTTTACCAGTAGGAATAAGGAAAAGCAACCACCTAGCTTATTTATAACCTCAAACTTTGCTACCAAACATATAGCCACTCTAATTAAAACAAACAAATGACTTTGTTACCTCGATGGTAAAATACCTCTGTATTCTATTTAATTAGACCAAACACATTTATGTAAGATTTTATTCTCTCATACTCTGATAGCTCAGTTGAAAACTTTGTTTTACAGCTGCTGCAATACCTGTCTTTCTGTTTTCTCCTCCTTCTAAATCTGATCCCTCAGCTGGCACTCTGGATTCTGTCTCTGCCTGTTTTTTCTTCATTAATTATTCTCCTCTATGACTAAAATCAGCTTGTAAATATTTTCATGACTTTCCATTTTTAAAATTCTCTCCAGGGCCGTGTATTTCTTTATGTTATCCCTTCCTTCCTGCTTTTTATTCTGTTGTTAACTGTTCACCCCCCAGTCTGTCCTAGCCTGACCATCATGTCACTGAAACTCCTTTAATAAGGGCCACCAATGGCTTGGTGATTGCTAAATAGGAGTACTTGTTCACTCCCTTCTTGATGTGTTGTACTTCCTTGGTTTCAGTGGCACTCCTCTTTCCTGCTGCTCCCATCACTCTTCCTTGGTCTCCTGTGTAGACTTCTCATCTTCCTTCTGTCCTTTAACAGTTGATGTTTCCCAGGATTCTAACCTTGCCTTCTTCTGTTTTGCATATTCTCCCTGAATGGTTCTCCACATCTCTAGATGTGCCATCACTTTACACTTAGATTCCCAAATCTGTGCCTCTAGGCCAGGCCTGAGTGTCTAGATTGGAAGTGTGCATGGTCCCCCAGACACCTTGTCAAACCCGGCACTTCCACGTTAAACTTACTAGGTCCCAAATCTACTACTTTTGTTTTTGTCATTTTGGTTAATGACAACACAGCTTTATCCAGTTATTTAAGCCAGAAAATGAGAACCATCTTAGGTTCTCTTTGCCCCAAATAAACTTTGTTATTTCTCTTACTTCTTTCTTTATCTTGTACCTGCTGTCCATTACTGGTACCACAATCTTAGTTTAGGTTGCACTTAATTTCTGCCTGAACTAATACAGGAGTCTCCTCAGTGGCTTTTCTTTCAGCCTTACCCTTCGCAGATCCGTCCATCACACTATAGTTGGAATGATCTTGATAAAACAGTAAATCTGATTATTTCTCTCCTGCATGGCTTCTCATCCACAATATAAAATCTAAATGCCAGTGCTTGATGTGCTAGTCCCTTAATGACTAGTGTGTAATCTGCATTTCTAGTTTCATTTGGTACATATCCATAAGCATCCTTCTACCAAGACAAATGTAGTTCCCAAATAGAATGCCTTTGCTTATCTCTATGCTTGTTCTTCTTCCCTGGAATGTCCTTTCTTATACCTCTCCAGCCCTTCTTCCTTCGCCTGGAAAACCCCTTATCCTTCAAGTCCCAACTCAGATGTCACTTCCTCTAGGAAACCGTTTCTGTCCTCTGAAAGTAGAGTAAGCCATTCTTTTGCAGAGCTATGGTAGTACCTTATTTGTAGACCCTAGTATAGTATATATCAGCTTGCTGTAATTATTTAACTTTTTTTTTTTAAACTCCCTTCACTAGAGTGTGAGTCCCTAGTAGAGGACAGGGATTATGTTCTGTTCATTTTTGTGCTCTCAGCCCTTAGCACAGTGGTTGGCATATGGTAGGTACTTAATAAGTGTGTGAACACTTATGCATGTATTTATTAACTTTTTTTTTTTTTTTGCAGTAGTTGACGCAAAAACTTGTTTATATTTGTAGTATTGATTGTTGGGACACATGAGTCTATACAACTCCTTTTGATCATGCTCACTTACAATATGGTAATGTTATTTATAGACCCAATAGTGAACTTGTTTCACTGCTGTCTCTTCTCTCAACCTCATTGGCAAACTCTTCACCCATCTCAAGCTTCTGTGTATCTCTAGGTCCCCTATATTCTATATTATAAGCTTCTGAGTTTACCTTTATCATGGTCATAAAAGTGGAATCATACAGTATCTGTCATTTTGTGTCTGGCTTATTTCACTCAGCATTATGTCCTCAAGGCTCATTCATCTTGTCATGTGATTTAGGACGTCATTTTGTCTTACTACTACATAATATTCCATCGTGTGTATATACCCTATTTTGTTAATCCACTTGTCTGTTGATGGGCACCTGTATTATTTCCATTTTTTTAGTGATGGTGAATAATGCTGCTGTGAGCATCAGTGTGCAAATCTCTGTTTGTGTCACTGTTTTCAGCTCTTCTGGGTATATACTGAGTAGTGGTATTGCCGGGTCATAGGGCAACTCCATATTTAGTTTTCTGAGGAACTACCAGACTGTCTTCCATTGCGGCTGTACCATTATGTATTCCCTCTAGCAGTACATAAGTGTCCCAATTTCTCCACATCCTCTCCAACATTTGTAGTTTCCTGT
The DNA here is from genome assembly GCA_004026745.1 of Myrmecophaga tridactyla. NCBI lineage: Eukaryota > Metazoa > Chordata > Mammalia > Pilosa > Myrmecophagidae > Myrmecophaga > Myrmecophaga tridactyla. Next base: position 9,314 of record PVIY010046486.1, on the reverse strand, counting down.
TTGTTTACTAGCAGCCATTCTTACAGGCCTAAGGTGGTGTCTCGTAGTCTTGATCTGCATTTCCTTTATAGCTAATGAGAATGAGCATCTCTTCATGTGCTTTTCAGGCATCTGTATTTGCTCTTTAGAAAAATGTCTGTTCATATCTTTAGCCTACTTTATAATTGAGTTGCTTGTTCTTTTGTTGTTGAGTTGTATGGTTTCTTTTTGTGTATGCAGAATATCAAACCTTTATTGATGTGTCATTCCCAAATATTTTCTCCCATTGAGTTGGCTGCCTCTGCAGCTTTTAAAAAAGCCTTTTGAGGCACAAAAGCATTTGATTTTGAGAAGTTCCCAATTATCTATTTTTTTCTTTTGTTATTTGTGCTTTGGGTGTAAAGTTTAGGTAGCTACCTCCTATTATTAGGTCTTGAAAATGTTTCCCTACATTTTCTTCTAGTGCTTTATAGTACTTGTTCTAATGTTTAGGTGTTTGATCCAATTTGAATTAATTTTTGCATAGGGTATAAGGTAAGGATCCTCTTTCATTCTTCTGGCTATTGATGTCAGTTCTCCAGTGCCCATTTATTGAAAACACTGTTTTGTCCTAGTTCAGTGGATTTGTTTACCACTGATTTGGTGGTCTATTTCTGTGCTCTCAATGCAATTCTAATGGTCAATACTTCTGTCTTTGTGCCAGCATCAAGCTTTTTTGACAACTGTGACTTTATAATAATCTGGGAGTGTTAATCCTTTCACTTCATCTTTTTTTTAGGATGCTTTTAGGTATTTGGGATCTCTTTCCCTTCCAGATGGATTGGTAACTAGCTTTTCCAAGTCTTCAAAGTAGGTTGATTGAATTTTGATTGGTACTACATTGAATCTGTAGATGAATTTGGGTAGAATTGACATCTTAACTACCTTCCTAACCCATGAGCAGGAAATGTCTTTCCACCTATTTAGATCTTCTTTGATGTCTTTTAATAATGTTATGTGGTTCTCTGTGTACAAGTCCTTTGTATCCCTAGTTAAGTTCATTCCTAGGTGCATGGTTCTTTTAGTTACTATTTTAAATGGAATTTTCTCCTTAATTGACTCCTCGGTTAAGATTTTTGCACATTAATTTTATAACCTGCCACCTTGCTGAATTTATTTATTAGCTCAAGTAATTTTGTTGTAGGATTCTCGAAGTGTAGTATCATGTCATCTGTAAATAATGAAAGTTTTACTTTTTCCTTTCCAATTTAGATGTCTTTTATTTCTTTGTCCTGCCTGATTGCTCTCACTGAACTTCTGTACAATGTTGAATAATAGTGGTGACAGTGGGTGTCCTTGTCTCATTCCTAATCTTAGGGGAAAACTTTCAGCCTCTTAGCATTGAATACGATGATGGCTATGGGTTTTTATATATGCCTTTTGTCATGTTGAGGAAGTTACCTTTGATTCCTACCTTTTGAAGTGTTTTTATCAGAAAAAGATATTGAATTTTGTCAAATGCTTTTCAGCATCAGTCAAGATGATCATATGATTTTTCCCTTTCGATTTGTTAATGTGCTGTATTACATTAACTGATTTTCTTGTGTTGACCCATCCTTGCATTCGTGATGTAAACCCCACTTGGTCGTGATTTGCTAATATTTTGTTGAGAATTTTAACGTCTGTGTTCATTAGGGAGATTTGGTTTGTAATTTTCCTTTCTTGGAGCATCTTGGTTTTGATATTAAAGTGATGTTAGCTTCATAAAATGAGTTAGGTAGTATCCCTTTTTCCTCAATTTTTTGGAAGTTTGAGGAGGACTGGTATTAGTTTTTTTTAGAATGTTTAATAAAATACCCCCGTGAAGAAATCTGGCCCTGGGCTTTTCTTTGTAGGAAGATGATTGATGACTATTTGAATCTCTTTATTTGTGATTGGTTTGTTGAGAATTTCTGTTTCTTCTTGAGTCAGTGTAGCTTGTTTGTGTGTTTCCAGGAATTTGTCCTAACTTGTCTAGTTTCTTGATGTATGGTTGTTCATAGTATCCTCTTCTGATTTTTTTTATTTTATCAGGGTCTGTGGTAATGACCACCCTCTCATTTCTTTTTTTTTTTAAATAGATAAATTAGACTCTATCAGAATTAGAAACTTTTTTTTTCCACTATCATATAGTCACATTGCGAAAGTTGTATCATTAAACATTCATCTTCAAGAAACACGGCTACTGGATCACAGCTCTACAGTTTCAGGCACTTCCCTCTAGCCTCTCTAAGACACCTTAAACTAAAAAGGGATATCGATATAATGCGTAAGAATAACCTCCAGGATAACCTCTTGACTCTGTTTGAAATTTCTCAGCCACTGACACTTTATTTTGTCTCATTTCTCTCTTCCCCTTTTTGGTAGAGAAGATTTTCACAATTCCTTGATGCTGAGTCCCAGCTCATTCTAGGATTTCTGTCCCATGTTCCCGGAAGGTTTATACCCCTGGGAGTCATTTCCCACATAGAGATGGGGAGAGCAGTGAGTTTGCTTGCTGTGTTGGTTGAGAGAGAGCTCCTCTCCTTACTGATTTTGTTTATTTGCATCCTTTCTTTTACTTTGTCAGCCTTGCTAGTAGCCTGTTGATTTTATTGATTTTCTTGAAGAGAACAAACTTTTGGTTTTACTGATTGTTTCTATTCTTTTTTTCTCCAATTCATTTAACTCTGCTTTAATCTTTGTTATTTCTCTTCTTCTGTTTGCTTTGGGGTTGGTTTGTTGTTATTTCTCAAGTTCCTCCTAGTGAGCAGTTAAGTCCTCAGTTTTTTCTTTTTATTCTTTTTTTTTTCATGGGCAGGCACTGGGAATCGAACCCAGGTCTCTGGCATGGCGGGCAAGAATTCTGCCACTGAGCCACTGTCACACTGCCCCTTTTTCTTCTTTTTTAATATTGGCATTTAGGGCAATAAATTTCCCTCTCAGCACAGCCTTTGCTGCATCCCTGCAGCATCATAAGTTCTGATATGTTGTATTATCTTTTTCATTCGCATCCAGAGAGCTAGATTTCTCTAGCAGTTTCTTTGACCCCCTCATTGTTTAAGAGCATGTTATTTAATCTCCATATATTTGTCAAAGTTTGTTCTTTGTGGTTATTGATTTACAGCTTCATTGTGATCAGAGAAAGTGCTTTGAATAATGTCAGTGTTTTTAAATTTATAAAGACCTATTTTGTGCCCCAGCATATGAACTATCCTGGAGAATGTACCATGAGTACTGAAGAAGAATGTTATATTAGTTAGGGTTCTCTAGATAAACAGAATCAACAGGAAACACTCGCAAATATAAAATTTATAGAAGTGTCTCACGTGACCGTGGAAATGAAGAGTCCAAAATCCACAGGCCAGGCTGTGAAGCCGACGATTCCAATGGAGGGTCTGGACAAATTCCACAGGAGGGGCTCACCAGCTGAAGCAGGAATAGAGCCTGTCTCTTCTGAATCCTCCTTAAAAGGCTTCCAGTGATTAGATTAAGCATCACTCATTGCAGAAGACACTTCCCTTGGCTGATTACAAATGGAATCAGCTGTGGATGCAGCTGACTTGATCATGATTTAATTCTATGAAATGTCCTCATTGCAACAGACAGGTCAGCACTTGCCCAACCGGACAAGCAGGTACCACCACTTGGCCAAGTTGACACGTGAACCTGAACATGACAAATGTGTATCCTGGTGTTTTGGGATATAATGACCTATATATGTCTGTTAAGTCTAATTCATTTATCAATTTGTTTAAGTTCCCTATTTCCTTGTTGATCCCCTGTCTGGTTGGTCTGTCTATAGAGGAGAGTGGTGTATTGAAGTCTCCTGCTATTGTTGAAACGTCTGTCACTCCCTTCAGGTTTGCCAATGTCTGTCTCATGTACTTTGGAGCTCCTTGATTGGGAGCATAAACATTTATGATTGTTATTTCTTCTTGGTGAATTGTCCCTTTTATTAATAGATAGTGTCCTTTGTCTCTTATGATGTCTTTACATTTAAAGTCTATTTTGCCTGATATTTGTATAGCTACTCCTGCTTTCTTTTGGTTACAACTTGAATGGAACATCTTTTTCCATCCTTTCACTTTCAGTCTATCTGTATCCTTGTGTCCAAGATGAATCTCTTGTAAGCAGCATGTAGAAAGATTATATTTCTTAATCCATTTTGCCAATCTGTATCTTTTAATTGGTAGGTTTAGTCCATTAACATTTAAAGTTATTTCTGTGAAGGTGTTTCTTGAATCTACCATCTTATCCTTTGAATTTTGTTAGATCTATATGTTCTTTTCCCACCTTTTCTTTTTATCCTTTAGGTTACCCTTACTGGTTATCTTCAAATCTGTGCCCTCCTCCAGACCTCCCTCTCCTCTCTCTTTTTTTTTTTTTCAGCTGGCAGAACTCCTTTGAGTATTTCTTGTAGTGTTGGTCTCTTGGTAACATATTCTCTCAGCCTTTGTTTGTGAAAATTTTAATCTCTCCCTCAGTTTTGAAGGGCATTTGGCTGGGTACAGAAGTCTTGGCTAGAAGTCTTTGTCTTTCAGGATCTTAAATATATCTTACCATCACCTTCTTGTCTCTATAGTGCCAGTTGAGTAGTCCAAATTCAGTCTTATGTGGTTTCTCTTGTATGTAGATTGTTTTCCTCTTGCTGCTTTCAGGATTTTTTGCTTCTCTTCAACATTTGACAGACTGATTAGTACGTGTCTTGGGGAAGCCTGTTTGGATATATTCAATTTGGAGATCGTTGGGCTTCTTTGAGTTGGATATTTATGTCTTTTCATAAAAGTTGAGAAGTTTTGCCCTATTATATCCTCACTAATCCTCCTAGCCCTTTACTCTTTTATTCTTCTGGGACACCAATGATTCTTACATTTGTGTGCTTTGTTTTGTCCCTCATTTCCCTGAGATCCCATTCAAATTTTCCCATCTTTTTCGTCATTTGTTTTTTTGTGTATTCAGACTCAGTTGTTCTGTCCTCTAGTTTGCTTGCTCTTTCTTCTGCCTCTTCAAACTTGCTGTTGTGTGTCTCTAGTATATTTTTATTTGGTCTACACCATCTTAAATCTCTGTCATATCTGCTATTTTTCTATTTATTCTTTCAAATTCCTCTTTATGCTCTTCTAGTGTCTTATTGATCTCCTTGATTTCATTAACCACCCCGCTGATTTTATTTAGTAAAGTTACATGAACATCTTCGATTAGTTGTTCCGAAGTCTGTGTCTCCTCTGATATTTTAGTTTGGTCATTAGACTGGACCATATCTGTCTGCATCTTCATATGGTTAGTGAGCTTCTGTTGTCTTTGCGACATGTAAATGTGTTAATAGGGTTCCTTTGGGTGCTGATTTCCTTCAGTAATCTAAAGCTTTATATTTGCGTGATGGGTAACGAGCAGGGTGCGGGGTGTGGGGAGCGGCCCAGCAGTGCAGTGATGGGTTGCGGTGTGGGTATATGCATGGATCTGGGACTCTGTGCTGGTGCCTGTGAGCGTGGGGTGTGGGTCATGGGATGTGGTTGTGCAGTGTGGGGGCCGGGGGGGCTCAGTGCAGTCAGGCGGGCCTTGCAGCACAGGAACAGGGTGTGGCATGGGAGACAAAGAGGTAAGGTGCAGCAGGAGGCAGGTGGGGGTGCTGAGCAGATGTGCAGGGGTGGTATGTAGGCAGGATGTGTGTGTGTGTGTGAAGTGTGTGGGTCATGGGTGTCAGGGTGTGTGGTACACAAGTCAGGGCACAGGGAGCTTGAGGTACAGGTGTGTCCTTGCACAGGTGAAGGGGTCCAGGAGGGCCAGGATGCATTTGTGTGTTGTAGGAGTGTGGCACAGGTCATGGAGGTTGTGGGACATCTGTTAGGCATAGGTGATGGTGGGTGGGTGGGGGGTGGGGCCCTGGTGTGGGTCCACAGGTGCAGGGGTGGGGTGGAGTAGTGATGCCTGGTTGTGCAGGCAGAGGCTATTTGGCAGAGATGTGCCTGAGAGCACCTGACAGCTGTGGGAAAAGGGCAGATGTGTTGTGAGGTGGGGCAGAGGTGTGCACGCGTGCAGGGTAGGGCTGTGGGGTACAGGAAGTATGTGGCTGTGCTGGTGTGTGGATGTGGGGGCCAGGGCCTTGGTGTGTGTGGGTCTGGGGGGTAGGGCCCTCTATTTATTAATTTTATATTAGAGAAAATAAACTTTTAAAATTAGTATATGATACCTTTTGAAAATAAAGTTTAATTCTTGTTATTCTGTAATTATGTTTAAACAATTAATGCTGAACTCTTTTTTAATAACAAAGGTGGAAGGGGTCAAATAAAACAAAAAAAGAAGACCGTACCACAAAAGGTTACGATAGCCAAAATTCCCAGAGCTAAGAAGAAATATGTAACGAGAGTGTGTGGCCTTGCAACTTTTGGTGAGTTTAGGCTTAAGTACATTTAAAGTATGAAAGTGTATACTATATTCTCTCTCTTTTAAAAATCTGATATCATGAAAACTTTATAGGTCTGTATTTTAAGAAGATATAAAACAAGTTTTACATTTCTAACTTTGGCTTCAATATCAGATTTTGGTGAAATTTAAAAATCTTTTGCACATCCTTTCTGGAATTCCTATTGGGGCACATTTCTCATAGGTTGAGGAGAGCAGGATAGGATTCTCCTTGAAGCCTACCAGTGCCGCTCCTCTGTCCTCTGCAGGCTTGGTGGCAGAGGGTTGCAAAATGCCTCATCCCCTCTGGGAATGACAGTAGAGGGTGAGGGAAGGCGGGTAGCAGCAGATCACTCTGCTTCAGAACCCCTTCAGGCCTTGAATGAATAGTGACACTGGGGTGAAAATGTAAACCCAAGGTCCCTTCATGTGACAACACAGATCGAAAAACAGTCGCTGGGGCGGCTGCCGTGGCTCAGCAGGCAGAGCTCCAACCTGCCGTGCTGGAGGTCTGGAGTTGGATCCCTGGTGCCTCCTGCCCATATGCAAATTAAAAAAAAAAAAAGGAAAGAAAAACAGTCGCTGCACTACATAAATATTAAGGTTTGTTTCTATTTTGTACATGTTTCTTTTGTAAAAGGGGGTACTTTAAAGTTTATGTGTATATGTGTTCTTGGATTTATTTTGGTTTTACTGTGTGAAATATGAATGATGTTATTTTTATGTATTGAGGCTTTATTTGACCTTGAAAATATAAGGTGACTTGTTAAGACCAGTCACTCTGATAGTTTGTAATTATTGTTCTGAAAGGAATATGAAACCCATTAAAGCAGTACTGAATAGAAGAATGATAAAAAAAGAATACTGTTTTATGAATTTAAACTGCAGATTAAATTTCAGAATGGAAAATATATACTTGACACATAATTCCAATTATAGGTCTTTCTCTTTCTTTTTTTAAAAAAAAACAGAAATTGATCTTAAGGAAGCACAAAGGTTTTTTGCTCAGAAATTCTCCTGTGGTGCCTCAGTAACAGGGGAGGATGAGATTATCATTCAGGGAGACTTCACAGATGACATAATTGATGTCATTCAGGAGAAGTGGCCAGAGGTAAGTATATGGAATGCATTCATCCACAGAAATAAATTTATAAAGCAAGTTACTTCCATATTTTCTCATTTGATAGTGCAACTCATGAAATGTAATTATTTATGTTTAATAGGTGGATGATGACAGCATAGAAGATCTTGGAGAAGTAAAGAAGTGATTTTGAAAGCTTGTCTGTATTTAATGGTATGAACTGAAAGTCGATATGGCCAAAGGGAGGGAGGCCTTTTAAAAATATAGATATTTATAGTAAAACTTGTAGATTACCCTTGTCCTTGGCATATTTTCACTGTTCTGTACAAGGCTGCTTGTTTTTTTATTGCCAAAGTCTAATAAACAGGGGAGACTGTCATGCTTATGCATGAAATAGAACTTGGTCAAATAAAAAATTTTGATCATTTGGTACTGACTGTCTCTTCTCTCTTTTTAACTTTTGGGAAAATACTATATACCTTTTGTGGGAAGTATTTCTGTTGTTTATTTTATTGTTTTAAAGCTGAGTAATTTTTACAAAATTTCAATTTGACTTCCTCACCAGTAACATCTGTCTCCTTGATTTTGTGGTTAAATTTGCTTCATTGTTAGCAGCAAAATCTACTTTGTGGGGCAGGCCACGGTGGCTCAGCAGGTAGAGTTCTTGCCTATCGAGCCAGAGACCTGGGTTTGATCTCCGGTGCCTGCCCATGCGAAAAAAAAAAAAAAAATCCATTTTGTGGGCATTTTAACATACTATCTTTTAAAAAATATTTTTATTAATAAAACAACACAAAAACATACAAATAAAATAGTCTTAACTACATTCCATATATGGTGTACAATCAATGGCTCACAGTATCATCACATAGTTGTGTATTCATCACCATGATCATTTTTTTGAAAATTTGCATCACTCTAGAAAAAGAAAGAAAAAAGAAAAAACTCATACATACCATACCCCTCACTCCTCCCTCTCATTGACCACTAGTATTTCCAACTACCCAATTTATTTAAACTTTGTTCCCCCTATTATTTGTTTATTTTTTATCCATATTTTTTAGTCATCTGTCCATACCCTAGTTAAAAGGAGCATCAGACACAAGGTTTTCATAATCACGCAGTCACATTGTAAAAGCTATATCATTATACAGTCATCAAGAAACAAGACTACTGGAACATAGCTCTACAGTTTCAGGTACTTCACTCCAGCCACTCCAATACACCATAAACTAAAAAGGGAATATCTATATATGATGCATAAGAATAACCTCCAGAATAACATCTCAACTCTGTTTGAAATCTGTCAGCCACTGACACTTTATTTTGTCTTATTTCTCTTTTCCTCCTTTTGGTCATGAAGTTTTTCTCAATCCCTTGATGCTGGGTCCCATGTCATCCTGGAATTTCTGTCCCCGTTGCCTGGGAGATTTATACCCCTGGGAGTCATGTCCCACGTAGAGGGACATGGCAAGTGAGTTTACTTGCTGTGTTGGCTTAGAGAGAGAGAGGCCACATCTGAGCAACAAAGGAGGTTCTCTGGGGGTGATTCTTGGGCTAATTTTAAGTAGGTTTAGTCTGTCCTTTCAGGAATGTTTCATAGGGGCAACCCCCAAAATCAAGGGCTTGGCCTATTGATTTGATTGTCCCCACTACTTGCTAGAATATCAGAAGTTCTCCAAGTGGGGAAGATGAATATTGCCCCCTTTTTCCCCATTCCCCCAGGGGACTTTGCAAATACTTCTTTATTCACTATCCAAATCTCTCTGGGATTTATTGGGGTATCACATTAATCTGGACAAACCAACAAAATCTCATGCCCTATTCAAGATTCCATGTACTTATGGTGTTT
>PVIY010046485.1:0-18446 GCA_004026745.1 Myrmecophaga tridactyla | reverse complement strand
AGTCCACTGTAACAAGTAAAGTAGGGGACACAGCCACACATTGAGCCAGATTTTGGCCAGCAAAGTGAGGGCACAGGAACTCCACAGTTCCAGTTAGACACAGCCTGGGCTCAGAGGCAAACAGCTTCTGAGGAAGAGTAAGCCACAAACAGCACCATCTGCTAGACAGACCAGAAAGTGCAAGGGAATTGAAGGGTTGTTTAGAGACTCTCAAGACCCTATCTCAGGCTGACTAGAGTTGGTCTACAACCCTGCATGAGAACTCGGCACTGTTTGGGCTGGGAAATATGGAAGATTTAACAGTTAAAGCAGTGCCCTAAAATAAATACAAGTCCTGCTGGCTGGTGAAAAACAGAGCACCACTGGGAGCCAGCAGAATTGTTTTAACCAGACAAAGAGACATTGCTGTGCTGCCCAGTTCCTACTCCACATCCCTGAGACAGGTCACTGTGGGCATGTGTACTGGGGGTAGACTGCAGGGAAGAGCTGATCTGACAACAGGCTGGTGAGAGAGAATAACAGAGAACAAAGCCAACCAACAAGAAAACCCTAGGCAAAAAAAGAGAAGATGACCTCCAGAATAAACTAATCAAGAAAATCAGATGTCTAGACACCAGCACAAAATCATAACTCATATCAGGAAGCATGAAGATATGGCCCAGTCAAAGGAACCAACTAAAACCTCAACTGAGATCCAGGAGTTGAAACAACTAATTCAAGATGTTCAAACAAATATTCTACATCAAATTGAGTTAAAGGAAAATATGGCAAAAGAGATAAAGGATCTAAAGAAGACACAGATGTCCCTACAGAAGAACTCAAAATCTTGAAAAAACAAATGGAAGAACTTTGGGGAATGAAAGAAACAATAAAAGAAATGAAAAATACAATGGGGACATACAGCAGCAGATTTGAAGAGGCAGAGGAAAGGATTGGTGAACTAGAAGACAGGACATCTGAAACCCTACAAACAAAAGAACAGATAGGGAAAACAATGGAAAAATATGAGCAAGATCTCAGGGAACTGAGTGACAACACAAAGCACACAAATATAGATGTTATGGGAGCTCCAGAAGGAAAAGAGAAGCAAAAGGGGCAGAAAGAATAATGGAGGAAATAATCACCAAAAATTTTCAACTCTTATGGAAAATATAAAATTACAGGTCCAAGAAGCACAGCATACTCCAAACAGAATAGATCCAAACAGACCTACTCCAAGACACTTGCTAATCAGATTGTCAAACATCAAAGAAAAAGAGAGAATTCCAAAAACTGAAAGAGAAAAGTGATCCATCACATACAAGAGAAACTTGAGCCTTGAGGAAATAATGCTGAGTGAAATAAGACAGATACAAAAGGATACTGTATGATTCTACTTTTATGACCATGGTAAAGGTAAAATCAGAGGCTTATAAAACAGAATAAACAGGACTTAGAGATACACGGAAGCTAGAGATGGCTGAATAGTTTGCTAATGAGGTTGAACTGCAATGTAAGGGAATAGATAGAAGTGAAGATGGTTCTCTAGTGGGTCTATAGGTAATATTACCATATTGAATGTGAACATGATTGAAAGGGGTTGCATAGACCATGGAGTCCCACTGATTAACTCTACAAATATAAATAAGTTCTTGCATGGACTAAAAAAAAAATCCAAATTAAAATTTTAGAGATTAGAAATACAATATGTGAGATGAAAATTGCACAGATGGGATTAAATAGATCAGACATTTCAGAAGAAAAGATTGATGAACTTAAAATCATTGCATTTGAATGTATCCAAAGGGTAGCTCAAAAATAAATAGGATTTTAAAAAATTATGAGAATATGAGTGTGTTATGGTATCATCAAATAGCCTTCAACAGATGTAACTGGTGTATCTGAAGAAAAAAAGGGCTGTGGGAAGAAACATATTGAAGAAAAAATGGCTTAAAATTTTCAAATATGATAAAAGTCCATAAACCATAGATAAAGAAGCTCAGCGAAGACCAAAAACAAGAAGAATGAAGATTACAACAAAGTACATCAAATTTACTTCCTTAAAATCAACAATAAGAAGAAAGTAATGAAAGTAGGCAGGTAGGGGGAAATCATTATGTACAGAGAAACAAAGTTAAACATGACAACAGATTCCTTGATGAAGACAAAGAAAGAGAAAAGACAATGGAGCAACTTTTTTTTTATTTCACTGAAAGAAAAAGAGTCAACAAAAAATTATATTCCATTAAATTTAACTTTTAAAAATGAAAACAGAATAAATAATTCTGCAGATATACAAAAGCTGAAAGACTCATCACTACCAGACCTGCACTATAAGAAATGTAAAAAGGAAGTCTTTTATGAAGAAGAATGATGATATGGATTGAAAATAATGATCTAAAGAAAGGAATGAAGGGTATCAGATATTATATATAATAATTTATTATATACATATATATAATTTGTAATTATAAACATATATGTATAATTATATAAGATTATTTTCTTATTATTAAAAACTGGAAAAGGTAAAAAAATTAAAGGATTAATTCCCCAATCAAAAGACATAGATTGGCAGAACGGATTTAAAAAACAGTATCCATCTATATGCTATCTACAAGAGACTCAATTAAGACCTAAGGACAAAAACTGGTTTAAAGTGAAAGGTTGGAAAAAATATTTCATGCAAACAACAACCAGTAAACAGCAGTGGTAGCTATCCTAATAGCATACAAATTAGACTTCATATGTAAAACAATAAAAAGAGACAAGGAAGGACACTACGTATGATAGTTTGAATGCATGATAGTTTGAATATATTACACACCCCAGAAAAGTCATGTTTTAATCCAGATCCAATATTGTGGGAGCAGCCATTTCTTTTAATCCCTGCACAGCACTATAGGTCAGATGCTTGATTAGATTATCTCCCCTTTATAAAAGCCATTCCAGTTCTGGTATATTGCATTCCAGCAGCTTTCAAACTAAAACACTATGTATGTATTAATTAAGGGGTCAATCCTTCAAGAAGACATAACAATCATAAATAGCTATGCACTGAGCCAGAGTGCCCCAAAATACATGAGGCAAATACTGACAACACTGATGGGAGAAGTAGACTCTTCCACAGTAATAGCTGGAGACTTTAACACACCACTTTCATCAATGGATAGAACATGTAGACAGAGGATTAATCAAGAAACAGAGATTCTGAATAATATGATGAAAGACTAAACTCAGACATTTACAGAAATTGCACCCAACAACACCCAGACACACATTTTCCTCAAGCGTTCATGGTTCAGTCTCCAAAGTAGGTCAAATTTTGGTTCACAAAGCTGGTCTCAATAAATTTTGAAGGACTGAAAGTATACAAAACACTTCCTCATATCATAATGGAATGAAACTGGAAATAACAGGTAGAAGAATAAAAAATTCACAAATATGCAGAGGCTGAACAGCACACTCTTAAACAACCAGTGTCATTTCTTGTAAGAAATTACAAGAGAACTCAGCAAATATATGGAGGCAAGTGAAAATGAGGATGCAACATATCAAAACTTACAGGATGCAATAAAGGCAGTAGTGAGAGGGAAATTTATTGCCCTAAATGCCTATATTAAAAAGAAAAAACAGCAAAAATTGAGGATTTCACTGCTCACCTGGAGGAACTATAGAAAGAACAGCAAACTAACCCCAAAGCAAACAGAAGGAAAGAACTAACAAAGATTAGAGCAGAAATAAGTGAATTTAGAACATGAAAACAGAATCAACAAAACCAGAAGTCAGTTATTTGAGAAAATCAATAAAATCAATGAAACCTAAGCTAAGCTGACAAAGAGAAAAAAAGAGAAGATGCAAATAAATAAAATCAGAAATGGGGGGGGCATAACTACTGGCCCCACAGAAATAAGGGAGATAATGAGAGGATGCTATGAAAAACTATATGATGAAAAACTAAACAACTTAGATGAAATGTAAAACTTCCTAGAAAAGCATGAATAACTAACCTTGACTCAAGAAGAAACAGACGACCTTAACAAACCAGTGAAGAGTTTGAATCAGTCATCAAAAAACTCCCCCAAAAGAAAAGTCCTGGAGCAGATGGCTTCTTACATGAATTCTACCAAGCATTCAAGAAAGAATTAGTACCAATCCTGCTCAAGCTCTTCAAAAAAAATTGAAGAGGAGCCAACATCACACTAATACCAGAGCCAGACAAAGATACTACAGGAAAAGAAAATTACAGACCAATCTCTGTAATGAACATACTTGCAAAAATCCTCAAGAAACTACTTACAAATCAAATACAGCAGCACATTAAAAGATTATAAACCATGACCAAGTGTGTTTTATTCCAGGTATACAAGGGTGACTCAACACAAGAAAATCAATTAATGTAATACACCACATCAATAAATTAGAGGGAAAACCACATAATCAGCTCAATTAATGTAGAAAACGCATTTGATAAAATTCAATATCCTTCCTAGATGAAAACAATTTGAAGGATAGGAATAGAAGGAAACTTCTTTAACATGGTAAAGGGAGTATATGAAAAGTTCACAAGTAACATCATACTCAATGGGGAAAGACAAAGCTTTCCCCTCTAAAAATCAGGAACAAGACAAGAGGCCCATTGTCACCACTGTTATTCCCACTAAGCTGGAAGTTCTAGCTAGAGCAATTAGGCAAGAAAAGAAATGAGGCATACAAATTAGAAAGGAAGAAGTAAAACCTTCACTGTTTGCAGATGACATGATCCTATACATAGAGTTAATAAACGAGCATAGCAAAGTGGCAGGATACAAGATCAAAATCAAAAAGTCAGTAGTTTTTCTATACACCAGTAATGAGCAATCTGAGGAGGAAATCAAGAAAAATATTCCATCTATAATAGCAACCAAAAAATATTTAGGAATAAATTTAACCAAGGACATACAAGACTTATACAAAGAAAATACGAGAAATTGCTATAAAAAATCAAGGAAGACCTAAGTAAAAGGAAGGACACACCATGTTCTTGGATAGGAAGACTAAATATAGTAAGATGTCAATTCTACCCAAATTGATTTATAGATTCAAAGCAATACCAATATCAACTTGCTTTGCAGAGGTAGAAAAACCAGTAATCAAATTTATTCAGACAGGAATGGTGCCTCAAATAGCCACAAAATCTTGAGAAAGAAAAATGAAGCAGAAGGTCTTACACTACCTGACTTTAAAGCATATTGCAAAACTACAGTGGTCAAAACAGCATGGTACCGGCATAAAGAAAGGTGTACTGACCAATGGAATAGAATTGAGTGTTCATAAGTGGACCCTCTCATCTATGGAAAATTGACCTTTAATAAAGCAGTCAATAAGACTCAATTGGGACAGAGCAGCCTCTTCAACAAATGATGCTTCGATATCCATGTTGAAGAGAATGAAAGAGGACCCCTATCTCATACTTTATACAAAAATTAATTCAAAATGGATCAAAGACCTAAACATTAGAGTTAAGGCCATAAAACTTTTAGAAGAAAATGTAGGGAAATATCTTAAAGATCTTATGACAAGAGGTGGTTTCCTAGACCTTACACACAAAGTGCAAGCAATGAAAGAAGAAATAGATAAATGGGATCTCCTCAAAATTGAATACTTTACCACATCAAAGGACTTTGTCAGGAAAGTAAAAAGGCAGCTTATGCAATAGGAGACAATATTTGGAAAACAGAATATATAAAGTACATGATTGGACAGTTGCACACCAATGTTTATAGCAGCAGCATTATTCATGATTGCCAAGAGATGGAAACAGCCAAAATGTTCATCAATGTATGAGTAGATAAACAAATTGTGGTATATACACAGGATGGAATATTATGCAGATGTAAGACAGAATAAAGTCATGACACATGCAACAATGTGATGAACCTTGAGGACATTATGTTGAGTGAAATCAGTCAGAAACCAAAGGACAAATGCTTTACGGTCTCACTAATATGAACTAACTATAATGAGCAAACTCTCAATGAAGCTAAGGTTGAGAACACAGGGTATCAGGAGATAGAAAGAGGAAATTGTTCACTTCATTCTGAAGGAGCATGTTCCAAGAACATTCAACAGGATTGAGTGCAAATATCCAGAAGTGGATAGCACAATACTATGTGATGGTAGCACAATAACATAATTATAATGAACAAAGCTGAGTGTGAGTATAGTTGAAAGAGGAAGGCTAGGGGCATGTATAACACCAGAAGAAAAGATAGAGGCTAAAAACTGGGACTGTATAACATAGCAAATCCTAGAGTGGACAATGATGGTGATAAAATGTACAAATATAAGGAAGTTTTTATTTGAATGTCATAATTGCTAGGAGTTAAAATGGATGGTAGGGCGGCTGCCGTGGCTCAGCAGGCAGAGCTCCGACCTGCCGTGCTGGAGGTCTGGAGTTCGATCCCTGGTGCCTCCTGCCCATATGCAAATTTTTAATAAATAAATAAATGAATAAATAGTTTCATAAATTCAGCACAAAAAAATGGATGGTATACGGAAAAAATACAATTAATGCCAACTGGGGTCTATAGTTAAAAGTAACATTGTGATGTTCTTACATTAATTGTAACAAAGACAATATATCAAAGCTAAGTGTCAATAAAAGGGGGTTATGAGGTAGGAATATGGGATTCTTGTTGTCGCTGTTTCTCCTTTTTTAAATTTTCTTCTCTTCCTCTTTGCAGAAGAAATAGAAAGATTCTCATATAGATTGCGGTGGTGAATGCATAACTGTGATTATACTGGGAACTATTGATTGTACACTTAGAATTGTATGGATTGTATGGTGTGTCAATAAAATGGTTTAAAAATAAAGAGAAGAATACAAGAGATGGAGAGGATGTGGAGAGAGAGACAGACCTATTCACTGTTGGTGGGGAAGTAGAATTTTGCATTCCTCCTGGAGGGCATTGTGCCGGTTGGACAGGAGGCAAAGTGTAGGGCTGCCATACGATCCTGCAACCCTGTTATTAGACAAAGACTTGGAAAAACTGCTAGCAGAGACATAAACAGGCATTTGCACACTGGTGTTTATGGTAGCACTATTCATAACTTAAAATGGATGGGAGTGGCCTATCGGTACAATGACTTATGAACAGAAGGGGGATCCACGATGTATTCATATGATGAAATATTGAGTGGCTGTAGGGAGAAATGAAGTCCTGTGGCAGGCAACTAAGTGAATGAACCTGGAGGACATTGTGTTGTGTGAAATAAGCCAGAAACAAAAGGACAAATAATCTATTGTGTCACTAATATAAACCAACCATAATGAACTCAGAGAATTGAATTCAAGAGCATAGGCTAGAGTGGGGCAACGGTAGCTCAGTGGCAGAATTCTCACCTGCCATGCAGGAGAACCAGGTTCAAGTCCTGGACCATCCACCACCAAAATAAACAAAAAACCCTCCTTTAATTCCAAATAATACCTAGGGCAATATCTAAGATTCTACAAAGGTTCCACGCACTAGAGTAACTTTCCAGAAACCTACAACCTCCAGATGGGTCCCTGGACAGATAAGTCCTGAAACTTAGAGGGCCCAGCCTCTCCAGAACGTCAGATAGTTCCATCTATCTACCCTACATTAGTGACAGACCCTCCCAACGTGAAAAAGTTAGAGTGGCCATAGCCCAAATATCCCTAAAGAGAGGGACAGAGGGTGGGCCACAGTGGCTCAGCAGGCAAGAATGCTTGCCTACCATGCCAGAGGACCCGGGTTCGTTTCCCGGTGCCTGCCCATGTAAAAAAATAAAAAATAAATTAAAAAAAAAGAGAGGGACAGAAAGATTAAAGGTGATGATGGAGTTATACAGAGAAGGTAGGATTTAACAAATGAATATGATTGCTGAATCATTAAACTGATATCTCTTTTAGTCTCCAGTATCTTAGAGCAGCTAGAATTAAAAACCTAAAATGTTGGAATTGTTGCCCATGCCAAACTCTGAAATCTGTTCTACAACTAATTGTTGTGCTGTGCCTTGAAATTTATTGCTTTTTTTGTATATATGTTATTTTTTACAAAGAAAGAAAAAAAAGTCGATTGTGATGATAGAAAAGTATTTATTACTTCTGGCCTCCAATGTTCTTGAGAAGCTAGAAGGAAAAATATGAGATGATGATATGGTAGCCCATGACAAACTCTGGGATCTGTCCTGTAACTACTTGTTGAAGAGTGCTTTGAAAACTATTGCTTTTTCTTTCTTTGCTTTATATATACGGTATATTATGCAATTTTTAAAAAGTAAAAGAAAAGAGCATAGGGTATTAGGGGATTGAAAATGGGCAGAGATTGAGCAATTGATGATTAATGAGTACAAAATGTTCAGCTAAGGCTCACTGTAAAGGTACCTAAACTGAGTACTTACAGCAGTTACATCCATTCCTGAGTTTTAAATGCTATTTCTAAATTCTGAGATCCTGTGCCCTGTAAGTATAACCTGGTAGTTCCCTGGAGCATTGGGTATCTGTGGGACACCTGAGACTCTGTTTGAGTTCAGCTGCTCTTAAAGTCAGCATAATTCCATACAGCAACTGTTAAAGAAGCTGAAAAAAAGAAATCAGATTTCAATTAGCGATATGAATAAAATGGACCTGGTTAGGACTAAGGTAAATTAGAATGTAGGGGAAAAGATGATACTATGTACATTTTAAAATTTCAACTTCTGTGTGAACCAAAAGAGGAGATGTTTTTGTGGTCCAAAATTTGCATTATTTGTCATACACTATCTAATTTAATCTATTTGGTCAGTTTATTTAAACAACCTAATTACATGGAATCTAGAACAGGGGATGAGTTTTTATTATTCTGTACAGATTAATGAAATATTCAGATATACTCCAAAGTATTGTGGGCAGAAAACAAAAAAGTATTTGCAAAGTTCCCTTGAGGAACTGGGGGAAAATGTGGAACTATTAAACTTCCCCACCTGGGGAATCTCTGATATTCTCTCAAATATTAGGAACTCCCAATTTAATAAGCCAAGCCCTCGAATTTGAGGCTTTCCCTCATGAAACTTATTTCTGCAATGGCAAAGTTAGGCCCGCTTGTAATTATGCCTAAGAGTCACCCCCAGAAAGCCTCTTCAGTTGCTTAGATGTGGCCTCTCTAAGACAACTCTGCAAATAAACTTACTACCCTTCCCTCTACATGGGACATGACTCCCAGGAGTGTAAATCTTCTTGGCAATGTGGGACATGACTCAGGGAAAGGCCTGCTACTGGCATCATGGGATTGAGAATCCCTTCTTGATCAAAAGGGGGAAAAGAAATGGAACAAAATAAAATTTCAGTGGCTAAGAGATTTCAAATAGTGTTGAGAGGTCACTCTGGACGTTACTCTTATGCAAGCTTTAGCCAGATTTTCAAACTACCACAGTATGCCAATCCTCAAACAACAATATTACTGAAAACCCTAGGGAGTGCCCTGGGCTCTGTCCAAGTCTCTATAAAAGTTTCTCTTAGTAGGTTAACTTTTTTCAGAAACTTAAGGCCCCAGATTAATCCTAGTTCTTAAATCCTGAAACCTAGAGATCCCAGTATCTCCAAGAACGACAATCAGGTTCATTCCTCTACCCCAAAAGGTCAACACGCCTTTCCATCATGAAGTTAAAATGGTCATTTCCCAGATATCCCTGAAAATTGAGAGGAAGACTAAATAAGAGGAAGGAGATGTAACCGAGAAATTAGAATTTAACAAATGATTGACTACTGATTCATTATACAAATATTTATTTTTAGTGTCTGGTGTTTTAGAATAGCCAGCAGGAAATACCTGAAATTGCTGAACTGTAAGCCAGTAACCCCAATCTTTGATAATGGTTGTCTAACTTTATAGCAAAAAAAAAGAAAAAAAAGGCAGTTGCCTGCATTTGTATGGATCTAGTTCTGGCTGGTTTGTACTGTTCCACTGATCTATTTGGCAATCTCTGACAATACTACACTGTCTCAGTTAACTGACTTCTACTCTAAGTCTTAAAATTGGGTAAAGTGCAATCCAGTGGTCAGTAAGGGGCAGGGGGTGGGTAAGAAGATTGGAATGGTTGAGGTTTTCTTTTTTCATTTTATTTCTTTTTCTGGAGTAATGCAAATGTTCTAAAACTGATCTTGGTGATAAATACAACAACTATGTGATGATACTGTGGGTCATTTATTGTATAGCTTGGATGGACTGTATGGCATGTGAACATATCTCAATAAAATTACATTCAAAAAATAAAGAAATAGAGAAAGGGGAAGGGAGAGGACTGCCCCATTCAAATGAAGCCCTGGCCAACCAGCTTTCATCATCACCATTCATGCCTTTACTACCGGACCAGCTGCTAGTACACCTGCCTCTCCTGTGCCCTTGGATCCTGTTTTCACACCCATCTACTAAAGCCTTGGCCAGGTTTATGTTCCTAATTATTTAGCCTCAACTGAGGCCTGCCTACTACTGGAAACACCCATGGTTTCCTCAATGCTGTTTCTCCCACACACCCAATAGCTTAGTGAAACCATCCCTGCAAGATGGATAACCCCCTGCCCTATTCAATCTCATTTTCAGATCCCTAATGGTAATAGAGAGAAAGGGACTTTGGTTGGCCAAAGAGGAATAAAGGGGCCCACAGAGGCAAGATTAGGCATGAGTATGTCATTTTAGATCCCTATCAGTGCTGTGCTGAGTGATACTGGAGCTTGAAGCAAAGGAAAAACCAGCAATACCAATCCTGTCTTTATTTAAGATGTTGACATTTTGTTCCTCATAGACTTTTTGCATTAATTTTGATATTTAAAAAAATATTGCTTGAAATATTATTTATCTTGATTTCTGAGTTTTTGGTGACCCCTTGCATTTTGCCCCTGAGGTGATGTCTCACTCGTCTCACCCTAGTTCCTATTTATATAGCTATTTATTGAGTGTGAATAATATACCAATCACGGCACTTTTAAAATTTATATACAATCCTCACAATACTCTTATAAGTAATTAGGCACCTTCTTATTTGTCCAATGAGAGAAGTGAGGCACAAAAGGTAAATAACATACCAAGTAACACACAACTCAAAAATTCCAGAGACAGTAAAGGGGGTCATGCTTGATTAGAAAACACCACCTACTATGTATCTTGTTCAGGGGAGAAATGACATGGGAAAATATGGTGATGTACTTTACAGCCAGTAGAGAGATCCAGAATGGATCCCATGGGGCGTGCAGAGGTTCCCAGGGATTTGGAAGAGGTTGTGGAGACCAAATGCTTCCCCAAACACTAAGGAAAGGCTTCCCAGCTAGAGGATTCACATACTGAAGAAAGCCTGGTAAGCTCTGAAATTTCATAAGATTATTTTAAACTTGTAGAAGAAAGATAATTATGAGCTTTTTGGCCAAAAGAATTTTTCTTGTAATTTAATTTTTTTTACAAAAAGAATAAAACAAAATATCTTACAGGGAAAAAAAAACTGTCTATTTTGATTTAAAGTCATCGGTCAGCCTTCTTCATCTGCTCATGAATCTCACAGTCTCGTTAACACCCAGGGAGCCATGGAAACGCCACTGAAAAAAACAGGAAACTTCAACATGGATTTAATTGGGAGCTGTTTTTTTCAAGAATGTGTATTCTTGAAATTGATATACTGAATATCAACATATCAACTCTGGATCTTAAGTCATAATTTTGCTAATATTCGCAGTGGCATGACTGAACTTAAATACTGTCAGCTCTGAGACAAGATCAAATGTACAGCACTGTTGAGATGACGCTGCCAACAGTGGAGACTGTTAGTTATCCCCACTCTGCTATGTGTAGGTTAGTTCCTTTCTGCAACTTTGTTCATCATTTCCTTGTTGTTTGCCAGACACCCTTATGTCTGCCAGTTGATAATGACATTGGCCAAAGTCCCACAGTGGACCAGAACACACATCCCAGGTCAAGATAGTCTTCTCCTCCCACTTCAAACTACATTAACTTTTCTTCATCAGCCTTTCCCTAGAACTTAGCAGCAGCACACCACTCAGCATATAATTGAGGCAGCACCTTACTGAAAGGGAAAGGGTTGAGGCAGAATCAAGGGACCCAGCAGGACTCGGCATGTAATTAAATAGAGTACTGTCTTGATAAGAGCTGGGAAGTTTTTGTCTCCTCAGATAGAACGTAGCTACTCAAGGACAAGAATTGAGCATGCAGATCAAGGATGAGCATATACTAAGCTGACAGTTACAAGTCTTATGGGGTTAAAAGGAGACACAAAGAAAGGCAGATAGGGTTGTGTGTGCTGAGTCCTGGTGAGCAGCATCTTCCTGAAAGGGCAAAGAGTGAGACAGAATCCAGGGGCCTGGAAGAACTACTTGGGGAAACTTGGAGAGATGCAGTCAGAGGCTACGTCAACACCAAGATCAGGGAGGGAAGCCAAGGTTACAGCAGAGTGAGAACACGTGGAAAAGAGATGTGTGGGAGATCAGTGATCAAGACACATGCTTGGAGGATTTCAAGAGAGGTGGGGGACAAAATCAGTCCATGCATGTGGTGACACAAGGGTATTAGAGGCTGCCTTGATAGCCAAGGAATCACAAGGCACTGGTCTCCATCTGCAAAGCATTCCCTCCACCCTCACACCAATGGCTGTAGTGTTTAGTTCATTTAGCCTTAGGCTCCCAGGACCCAGATGAAGCTTCAGTGCCCCAGTTGTGGTGATATCCAGGAATGGCCATTCCCTCTTTCCTGCACTTCTCCAAGAGGGAGAGGAGATAGAGGCCAAACCATCATAGTTTATGAATCACAAACTTTCCACAAAGGTCCCAATGGACCAATGGCTAGAATATACATTACACAGCCAATGTTTTAGATTTTGATACCTTTCCGAGTATACAAAAAATACCATAGAGACCAACAAACATATCCAGTGGGTCTTGTTATGAACTTGGCCACAGATCAGAGCCAAATTAGCACAAAAAGAACACCATGTTGGATTTTCCCTCTCTTTGTTTAAGGGTCTGGCTAGAATTTTTTTCTTTATTTTCCAAAATTCAGAAATTTGTTCCAAGTCTCTAATGCCAGGTAAACAGTTTCACTGTGTTAGTAAATTGCTAGAAGGAGAGTGGCAGGGAACTAGCTCCCTGACTGGTCCCTGCATCAAAGAGAGCTCCAAAAGGGGGTCCTACAAAACACTCACAGAGGCTCACCCTCCCCACTGCCCCCATGAGGGACTCTCGGTGCTGACCGCCATCTGGGGTTACCCCATTGGGATTCAAATGGCCAGAAGTGGTTTGGCACTGACTTCTCCCACAGACAGCTTTATCAATGTCTGCATCGCCCCTTGGGGAGCTCTCCAGATGGCACCTGGCCCAAGTGGAAACCCAGGTTAGACACATCTTCTAGTCATCTGTTTGCATTAAGAAACCCACTTTTCCACTGGTTAACTTCCATTTCCCTCTTTGGTTTTAATTCTGTGAATAAACAAGATACTGCATATTAATGAAGGCACTTTTTTATTATTTGGTTTAAAAGAAGCAGCAGCTTCATCTTTGTCATGAAGAAGGCTGCCTGACTAGGGAAACTTCAAGAGGTTGTGAGCACTGATTGGTGTGCAATGCATGTGTTTAATTTTTATTCAGATTGAGATAATTTCCTCCCCTATCTGCCTAGCAGAGCAAAGGGAGAGTCCCCTCTCGTAGAAATAAAATCTAGAGCCCCTACAATTTTTTCATATAATGGCCATCATATAATTTAAAAATTGCTGAACATAGGAAAAGCCTGGAAAACATAACCAATAATCAAGGGGGAAAACATCATAGAAATAGACTTTCAGATGATCCAGACATTGGAGTTAGCGGACAAGATTTTTAAAGAATTACAACATGTTAATGTAAATAGAAGGAAAGATGAACAAATTGGATAAAAAGATAAAGTACGGAGATGGAAATTAGAATCTATGAAAATAGTTTTAGAAGGCATTTTAGAACTGAAATATATAATATATGAAATTAAGAACACATCAGGTACACTTAACAGCAAACTGGACACAGCATGAGACAAGATTAGAAGATGGTCGCACTATAAGTATAGACAGAAAAAACAATGGCGGATAAAGAATAGAGCACAAGAAACGTGTGGGAAACAGCCAAAGGCCCAGCACGCATGTGATCAGGGCCTCAGTGTGTTTTCACGTTGGACAGGCCTCGGCTGAACTTCAGACCCCTCTCTGAGGGGCCGAGAGGGTGTGGGCTTGGTGACTATCCTTACTCCTCCAACCTTCCGTTTCTGCACGTGCAAACTGGTGATAAATAAGACAGCATCATGCTTTCATATTTTTAAAAGAAACGGGGTATTTTAAGTGTTAACTGCTTGCTTCTCACAGCCAACCTTGCTGACCGACAAACTCTCTCACCTTGCCAGCCCTAGAGTCTAGACACACGCCAAAGCCCAGAGCCCTAGAATCAAGGCCCTGACACCAGGCGCGGAGGTCCGCAAGCCCTTGGCCACATGGAAGATGGAAAGATGAGGATTCAGACTCATGGGCTGGCCTTCTCTGCTCCCAGTGCAATGAGAGACAGTACAGGACAGGAAACTAGAGAAAAGATGTGGTATGAACATTTCAGGTGTATATTAACTCATTTATCACAACAACCTTTTAAGATAAGTACTGGCTAAGTATCTTCCTCAAGGCCATCGAGCTAACGATTTCTTTGTCAACTCCCAGCGCAGCCCAAGGGGCAGGGGCCATCTGTGGTGTGTGGCTACATTAGGAACCTTTTACACTCGCAGAGCTGAATTTGCTCAGCAACCTCTGAGGCTCAGTTTCCTCACGTGCAAATGGACCGAAGCTGCTGACCACGGCTACCCCACAGGGGGACAGGAAGCCTAAAAGAGATGGGCATGCAACGTGCCTGTCCCAGCTCACTGTGGCCTCTCATTAACCAAGTCCTCTTTCCTTTCATTTGTGCAACCACAAACAGTCAGGGAAAAGTGGACAGAGGAAAGACCTACGCTTTAAAGTGTGCCATACATATAATTCACACAGAGGACAGAGAGGGAATCAGTTACTTTCCTTGTTACACTTTTTCACGTGTTTAATGGAAGTTAAGCCAATAAGAAATGTTAGGTTTAAGGATGAAATGAGGGCTTCCGGGCCTGCTGAGATGTGGACAATCAGAAACCCTATCCCCGTCGGCACCCTCTAAGGTCAACCTGAGTCCCCCCGTCAGCCACCCCGTCTCTGAGTGGGCCCCCCAAAGGCCCCCGTCAAGGCTCAGTGTCCCCCTGAACATGCTGCCCAGATGAAGGTGCAGCCCGGGCCCGAGGCGGTCAGGGGCGCTGCGTGGACGGGCTCCTCGCTCCCGGCTTCCCCAGCAGCCAGGCCGCGGGGCACCTCGGGGCATCACCACAGAAACGGCCTCAGGGGGCCGATGCCTGGCGACGCAGCTCTCCAAAGGGCTGGCACCGGCAGAGCGTCTCCCAGAGCCAGGGCAGGCCCCCGGGCAGGCCGACGGAGCGCGGGCACTGGAGGTTTCTTGACAACAAATCACGAGGCCCCAGCAGAAGAGGAAACCTAAGTCGGAAGCGCCTGCCAGTCCCCTCGGAGGTAAGGCCATTCTAAATTGGCCTCAAGGTTTCCAGAAACCCACTGCACCTCGTGTAGGCTCTGGGTGTGACTGGAACGTGAGTCAGGAAATCAGCTGAAGGGAAAGTGCTGTCGGCAGCACAGCCCACTCGGGGCCAGGCCAGGGCGCACGGCAGGACTCTGATGGGAAGGGCCATGTGGTCCCTGAGGCTGGAGCAGAGGTCGCCATGCCCCGGCCTGACCGAGCTTCACTGTGCATCTGCTGGCACCCAGCATCAGACACTGCACACCTCACAAACCCTTCCAGACACAACATAAGGTGGGTATCACCAACCTCCATTCAAATGCAGGAAACTGAGTTTGGAAATGCACTGCTCCAGGCCTCCCAGTTGGGAGGTGGAAGGAGGCAAAGCAAGGGCCGTCTGACTCCCATGGGTCCCTGGACCAGACAAGTCCGGACACCTGGAGGGCCCAGCCTCTCCCGAACATCAGCCAGTTCCATCTCCCTACCCCATACTAGTGACAGCCCTTTCCAACATGAAAAAGTTAGAATGGCCATAGCCCAAATACCTCTAAAGAGTGGGAAAAAGATCAAAGGTGATGGTGGAGTTCTATGAATCATTAAATCGATATTTCTTTTAGTCTCCAGTATCTTCAACCAGCTAGAAGTAAACCTAAAATTGTGGAATTGTAATCCACACCAAATTCTGAAATCTGTCCTACAACTAATTGTTATGCTGTGCTTTAAAATTTATTGCTTTCTTTGTACATATGCTGTTTTTTTTACCAAAAAGAAAGAAAAATAGATTGTGATGATTAAAAAATGTATATTTATTCCTCCTAGCCTCCTATATTTTGGAGCAACTAGAAGGAAAAATCTAAGAGGATCATAGCCTATGACATAATCTGGGATCTGTCCTGTAACTACTTGTTATTGAGTGCTCAGAAAATTGTTGCCTTTTTCATTCTTTGCTTTGTATATATGCTAAATTATACAATTAAAAAAAGTTTTTAAAAAAAAAGAACTGTCTGACTCCTAAGCTCAGGAATGCTCATTTCCCTACACAATGCTTGATCCCAATTATCGAGGCTCTGCCCTGAGCTAGACAGCTGCTAGCCGTTCTACAGATATCGTTTCATCTTAATTCTCACAATCTTGCCGATTTTGACCACCAGATGCCCATTAAGTTGCTATATTTTTTTCCTCATCTAATTCTGCACAAACGTCTGAGTGGCAAAGAAGAAAAGCCAGCACAGTCCTCTAAATACGTGCCCTGTAAATCCAGGGTGCTAAGAAAACCATAAACCCCAAGTCTTTTGCTCATCAAGAGATATACCATTATTTATAAAAAGGAAGTTTTAATTTTCAAAAAGCTGATATTCCCATATTTATCCATACATTCGATGCAACTCCATTCAAAATGGCAAAACTTCTTCAAGGGACTTACATTGATTCTGAGTGTATATTTAAGAAAATGGGCAAAGCACAGTCGGGGATTAAATCACGTACCCCATAAAAGACATGCTCAAGCCTTAACCTGTATTTCCTGTGGGTGTGAACCCATTTGTAAATAGGACGTCTGGAGATGTTATCATTAGGTAAAGTGTGAACTCATTTGTGAATAGGATCTTCTAAGATCCTATTTGGATGAGGCCAAATTGAATCAGGTGAGCCTAAGTCTGCATGACAGGAAGTCTTTATAAATAGCAAAGAAAATTCAGGCGCAACCAGTCAGAAGAAACCAAAGTCAGAGAAAGCCACAGGAGGAGACCAAGGAGACAGATCACCATGTGACCAGGCAGAGATGCAAGCCAAGGGACCCCAAGATGGCAGCAAGCCGAGGGACCCCAGGATGGCAGCAAGCTGAGACACCCCAGGATGGCAGCAAGCTAGCACAGGATGCCAGAATCTGTGAGAAAGCATGGCCTGTTGAGACGTTTATTTGGGACTTCTAGCCTTCAAATCCATAAGACAATAAATTCCTGTTCTTTAAGCCAACTTAGTGTGCTTAATGTGTCACAGCCCTGGCCAACTAAGAGAGAGCCACACTGCTGCTGAAGCAGATCAAAGGGAAGGAACTGCCCTACTAATGAAATAGACATAACGGTGTTGGAACAAGAATAGAAAAAATGACAAACCAGAATGGAGACCCCGAAAGAGATCCTTACATGTATGGACTTTTAATATGTGAAAGAGGCAGCATGATCATTGCAGGGGAAAGGTAGAACAACTCAATCAATGGATTGGGAGAGTTTGTTTTTCCAGATGTAAAAAATTACAGTTGCTCTCTAGCTCGTATCATTCAAAAACATCAACTCCAGATGGATTAAGAACATAAAGGCCACAAGCAAAATTTTAAAACTTGAGAAGTATATATAGGTGACTATTCTTCTGACCTTGGGGTAGGAAAAGATTTCTTAAACAACACTCTGAAAGTTTCAACTATAAAAGATAAAAAAACTGATACATTTGCGACATTAAAATTTTAAAACTTTTATTCATAAAAAGATAATGAAATAGAAAGGACTTAGGAAAAGATATTTGCAAAGTGCATGAGCAACAAAGGATTAGTATAAAGAATCTATAAAAAGCACCTACAAAAATTAGAAAAACACAGGCAGCCTAATAGGAAAATTAGCAACAGACATAACCAGGTATTTTCACAGAAGAAGAAACACTTATAGTTGATAACACATAAAGAAATACAAAGCCTTAATTGTGATCAGGAAATTGAAAACTGAGACCATGAGATTTCATCATATATTCATTCAGCTGGAAAAACAAGAAGCCTGATAATTCATGTTTGAGAGAGTGCAGTTTAATGAGGATATTTTATACATTATCAGTAGGAATAGAAATGGTACGATTACTCTGAAAAACAATTTGGCATTAT
>PVIY010046484.1:0-20273 GCA_004026745.1 Myrmecophaga tridactyla | reverse complement strand
GCCTACCTATTTCCTTACATTGGAGTTCAACCTCATTAGCTAACGGTTCACCCATCTCTAGCTTCTATGTACCTCTAAATCCCCTATATTCTGTATCATAAGCCTCTGATTTATACCTTTATACTGGTCACAAATGTGGAATCATACAGTATCTGTCTTTTTGTGTCTGGCTAATTTTGCTCAGCATTATGTCCTCAAGGCTCATCCATCTTGTCATGTGCTTCAGGACGTCATTTTGTGTTCCTGTTGCATAATATTCCATCATATGTACATACCACATTTTGTTGATCCACACGTCTGTTAATGGGCATCTGGTTTGTTTCCATCTTTTGGCAATTGTGAGTAATGCTGCTATGAACATCAGTGTGCAAATGTCTTTTTGTGTCATTGCTTTCAGTTCTTCTGGGTATATACCAAGTAGTGCTATTTCTGAGTGTTCTAGTTTGTTAGCTGCTGGAATACAACACATCAGAGATGGATTGGCTTTTAATAAAAGGGGATTTATTCCATTAGTTCTTCAGAGGAAAGGCAGCTATCTTTCAACTGAGGTACTTTCTTATGTGGGAAGGCTCAGGGTAGTCTCTGCTGGCCTTCTCTCCAGGCCTCTGGGCCTTTCCCCGGGGTGATTTCTTTCTGCATCTCCAAAGGCCTGGGCTGAGCTGCAAGTGCTGAGATGAGGTATGCTGAGCTGCTTGGGCTGTGCTACATTGTGCTCTCTCATTTAAGCACCAGCCAATTAAGTCAAACATCATTCATTGCAGCAGGCATGCCTCCTAGCTGACTGCAGATGTAATCAACAACAGATGAGGTTCACGTACCATTGGCTCATGGCCTCGGCAACAGAACTAGGTGCCTTCACCTGGCCAAATTGATAACTGAATCTAATTACCACACTGGGTCACAGGGCAATTCGATATTTAGTTTCCTAAGAAACCGACAAACAGTCTTCCATAGTGGCTGCACCATTATACATTCCCACCAGCAGTGCATAAGTGTCCCAGTTTCTCCACATCCTCTCCAATATTTAAAGTTTCCTGTTTGTTTAATAGGAGCCATTCTTATAGGTGTGAGGTGGTATCTCATTGTAGTCTTGATCTGCATTTCCCTTATAGCCAGTGAAAATGAGCATCTTTTCATGTGCTTTTGAGCCATCTGTATTTGCTCTTCAGAAAAATGCCTATTCATATCTTTAGCCCATTTTATAATTGGATTGTATGTTCTTTTGTTGTTGAGTTGTATGATTTCTTTGTATACACAGGAAATCAAACCTTTGTCTGATATGTGATTTCCAAATATTTTCTCCCATTGAGTTGGCTGCCTCGTAAACTTTTTGACAAAATCTTTTAAGGTGCAGAAGCATTTGATTTTGAGTTCCCATTGATCTGTTTTTTCTTTTGTTCCTCATGCTTTGGGTATAAAGTTTAGGAAGTTACCTTCAATTACTAGGTCTTGAAGATGTTTCCCTACATTTTCTTCTAGAAGCTTAATGGTACTAGTTCTCATTTTTAGGTGTTTGACCCACTTTAAGTTAATTTTTGTGTAGGGTGTAAGATAGGGGTCCTCTTTCATTGTTTTGACTATTGATATCCAGGTCTTCCATGCCCAGTTATTGAAAAGATTATTTTGTTCCAGTTCAGAGGATTTGGGGGCCTTGTCAAAAATCAGTTGACCATAGATTTGGTGGGCTATTTCTGCACTCACAGTTTGATTCCATTGGTCAGTGCTTCTGCCTTTGTGCCAGTACCATGCTGTTTTGACTGCTGTAGCTTTATGATAGGTGTTTTTTTTTTTTTCATGCGCAGTCACCAGGAAACAAACCTGGGTCTCTGGCACGGCAGGCGAGAACTCCGCCTGATGAGCCACCATGGCCTGCCCCTGTAATAGGTTTAAAAGTCAGATAGTGTTAATCCTCCCACTTCATTCTTCACTTTTAGGATGCCTTCAGCTATTTGGGGTCTCTTTCCCTTCCAGATGAATTTGGTAGTTAGCTTTTCCAAATCCTCAAAGTAGGTTCTTGGAATTTTGATTGGTACTGTGTTGAATCTGTAGATCAGTTTGGGGAGAATTGACATCTTAACTATATTTAGGCTTCCTATCCATGAGCAGGAAATGCCTTTCCACCTCTTTAGATCTCCTTTGATTTCCTTTAGCAGTGTTATGTAGTTTTCTGTGTACAAAGTTAACTAGGGAATTTTATCTCCCTAGTTAAGTTCATTCCTAAGTATTTGATTCTTTTAGTTGCTATTTTGAATGGAATTTTTCCTTAACTCACTCCTCAGCTAGGTCATTGCTTCTGTATCGAAATGTTACTGATCTTTGCATATTAATTTTATATCCCGCCACCTTGCTGAATTTATTAGCTCAAGTAACTTTGCTGTAGATTTCTCAGGATCTTCCAGTATAGTATCATATCATCTGAAAATAATGAGAGTTTTACTTCTTCCTTTCCAATTTGGATGCCTTTTATTTCTTTGTCCTGCCTGATTGCTCTAGCTAGAACTTCCGGCACAATGTTGAATAGTAGTGATCACAGTGGGCATCCTTGTCTTGTACTGGATCTTAGGGGGTAAGTTTTCAGTCTCTCTTCATTTGAGTATGATGCTGGCTATGGATTTTTCATATATTCCCTTTGTCATATTGAGGAAGTTACCTTTCATTTCTATCTTTTGGAGTGTTTTTATCAGAAAAGGATGGGGAATTTTGTCGAATGCTTTTTCAGCATCAATCGAGATGATCATGTGATTTTTCCCTTTTTTTTTGTTCATGTGCTGTATTACATTAATTGATTTTCTTGTGTTGAATCATCCTTGCATTCTGGTATAAACCCTACTTGGTCATGGTGTATAATTCTTTTAATTATACTGTTGGGTTCAATTTGCTAATATTTTATTCAGAATTTTTGCATCTATATTCATTAGGGAGATTGGCCTGTAGTTTTCCTTTCTTATAACATCTTTACTTGGCTTTGGTATTAAAATAATATTAGCTTCATAAAATGAGTTAGAGTTTCTTTTACCTCTATTTTTTGGAAAAGTTTGAGCAGGATTGGTGTTAGTTCTTTATGGAATGCTTGATAAAATTCCCCTGTGAATCCATCTGGCCCTGGGCTTTTCTTTGTAGGAAGATTTTGATGACTGATCTTCTATTTCTTCCTGAGTCAGTGTAAACTGTGTGTCTCCAGGAACTTCTCCATTTCATCTAAGTTGTCTAGTTTGTTGGCGCATAATTGTGCATAATATCCTCTTATGATTTCTTTTATTTCTTCAGGGTGTGTGGTAACGCACCTCTTCTCATTTCTGAATTTTTTTATTTGCATCCTCTCTCTTTTCTTCTTTGTCAGTCTTGCTAGTGGCCCATCAATTTTATTGATTTTCTCAAAGAACCAACTTTTGGTTGTATTGTTTCTTTGTTCTTTTTTTCTCCTCCTTAATCTCTGCTTTAATCTTTGTTATTTCTCTTCTCCTATTTGCTTTGGGGTTAGTTTGCTGTTCTTTCTCATGTTCCTCCAGGTGTACTGTTAAGTCCTTGATTTTTGCTGTTTCTTGTTTTTAATAGAGGCATTTAAGGCAGTAAATTTCCCTCTTAGCACAGCCTTTGCCACATGCCAGAGGTTCTGATAAATTGTATTCTCATTTTCATTCATCTCCAGATAGCTACTGATTTCTCTGGCAATTTCTTCTTTGGCCCACTGGTTGTTTAAGAGTGTGTTATTTAATCTCCATATATTTGTGAATGTTCTCACTCTTTGGTGGTTATTGAGATCCAGCTTCATCCCATTGTGATCAGAGAATATGCTTTGAATAATTTCAATATTTTTATATTTATGAAGACCTATTTTGTGCCCCAGCATATGATCTATTCTGGAGAATGTTCCATGAGCACTAGAGAGGAATGTATATCCTTGTGCTTTGGGGTGCAATGGCCTGTATATGTCTGTTAGGTCTAATTTATTTCTCAAGTTATTTAACTTCTCTATTTCCTTGTTGATCTTCTGTCTGGTTGTTCTGTCTATAGAGAACAGTGGTGTATTGAAGTCTCCTACTATTATTGTTGAAACATCTATTGCTCCCTTCAGTTTTGCCAGTGTCTGTCTCATGAACTTTTGTGTTCCTTGATTGGGAGCATAAACATTTATGATTGTTATAGCTTCTTGGTGAATTGACCCTTTAATTAGTATATAGTGTCCTTTTTTATCTCTTATGATGTCTTTACATTTAAAGTCTATTTTGTCCAATATTAGTATAGCTACTCCTGTTTTCTTTTGGTTACAACTTGCATGGAAAATCTTTTTCCATCCTTTTACTTTCAGTCTATTTGTATCCTTGTGTCCAAGATGAGTCTCTTGTAAGCAGCATATAGCTGGATTATGTTTTTTAATCCATTCTGCCGATGTGCATTGTTTAACTGGTAAGTTTAGTCTGTTAACATTCAAAGTTATTACTGAAAAGGCATTTCTTGATTCTACCGTATTATTTTTTTTATTTTATTTGTCAGATCTATATATTCTTTTCCCTCTTTCTCTTGGTATTATTTAAATTACCCTTAGTGGTACTCTTCACTCCTGTGCCCTCCCCCAGACCTCCCTCTCCTGTCTTTTTTTTTCAGCTGGCAGGATTCCTTTTAGTATTTCTTGTAGGGCCAGCCTCTTGTTGACAAATTCTTTCAGAACATCTTTGCCTGTGAAACCTCTAATCTTTCCCTCAATTTTGAAGGACAATTTGGCTGGTACAGAATTCTTGAATATTTCTTTTTCAGGATATTGAATATATCATACCATTGCCTTCTTACCTCCAGGGGTGCTAGTTGAGTAGGGTGAACTCAGTCTTATTTGATTTCTCTTATATGTAGTAGTTTCTTTTTCCCTTGCCACTTTCAGGATTTTCTGCTTCTCTTCAACATTTGACAGGCTGATTAGTATGTGACTTGGGGAAGGCCTATTTGCATTCATTCTGTTTGGAGTTCTTGGGCTTCTTTGACTTGTATATTTATGTCTTATATGAGGGTTGGGAAGTTTTCCCCCATTATATCCTCAACTACTCTTCCTAGCCTTTTATTCCTCTCTTCTCCTTCTGGGACACCAGTGATTCTTATATTTGTGCACTTTGTTTTATCTATCATTTCCTTGAGCTCCCATTCAATTTTTTCCATCTTTTTTGCCATTTGCGGTTTTGAGTCTTCACAGTCAATTATCCTGTCCTCTATATCACTTATTCTTTCTTATGCCTCTTCAAATCTGGTGTTGTGTGCCTCTAGTATGTTTTCTATTTGATCAACAGAGTCTAATTTCTGTGATTTCTGCTATTTTTCTACTTATTCTTTCAAATGCCTCTTTGTGCTCTTCTACTGTCTTCTTGATCTCTTTTATGCCATTTGCTATCCCATTTCTTTTATTAAGTAGAGTTGTATGAGCATCTTTGATTAGTTGCTCCAACATCTGTGTCTCCTCTGGTGTTTTAATTTGGTCATTAGGCAGGGCTATATCTGTCTGCATTGTGATATGCTTAGTGATCTTCTGCTGTCTTTGTCACATGTAAATACCTTGATTGATTTACTTTGGGAGTTGATTTCTCTCAGTAGTCTAAGGCTTTGTGTTTGCGGATGATTGTACAGCAGGGAGCAGGCCACAGGGTGGAGCACTCAGTCCAGTGATTTGTTTCTGGGCAGGTATGGGCACAGCTTGGGGATGTTACACTGATGCATGTAAACATGGGTGCCCAGCAGCCAGGGAGGATGTAGCTGTGTGGGTGCACCAGTCTGGAGGGTGTAACTCTGGTGTGCATTGGTCTAAGGCACAGGGCCATTTGTGTGTATGCATAGAGTTGTGGCAGCAGGTTTGGGTTATGCCTTCGTGGATTATGGGCAGATGTGACCTGGCTGCACAGGTAGGCACTTCCTCAGAGCTGGGAAGTGAAGCTGTGGGCTGTGCGCATGTGCAGTTCTAGAACTGCTATAAAGTACGGTTCCCAGAGCAGAATGACGTGATTGGGCCTGAGCGCATGCATGGGCCTGGGAGTGCCATAAGCGGATGTGATGAGTTCAGGGAGGGCTTGGTGACACTGTGTGACACTATGAGCAGGGGGCGGGGGTAGCCTAGGTATGGAGGTTAGTGACCACAACCTTTATGCGCTGGCAACAGCCTGCAGAGGTCAGGTTGGGGGAGGTAGTGCTCCGGAATTATGCAGGAGAGTTGGTTAGGCTGTACTTCGGGTGGGGGTGGGGGTAGGTACTTATACTGGGGGCTGGTGGGGTGGGGACACCTGGAGCGCACAGAATGGGAGCAGGTGAGGGGGTTCAGGTGCGTGGGGTGTGGGGCAAGCACCAGTCATGGGGCTGCGCTGGTGAGGGTAGTGTGCCCAACAAACTCGGTCTGGATTGCTTCCTAATCTTGTGTTCCTGTCCATGCAGTCCCAGGGGCTCCTTGGCTCCACACCTCCACTGCAAGCTCCGGCTTTCTGCCTCTCAGTTCCTCAGCCTCTGGCTACTGCCTGTGATGCAGAAGGCTCTCCTAGGTCAGCCGCACTCCTGAATTGCTGACTTAGTCACCTAGCTGTCCCTTCTCTAACTTTTCCATGGAGCAAGGCTAATCTCTAGCTACTCTAGTTGGCCATCTTCCCAGAAGTCCTCCACCAAGATTTTTTAAATCTATCAGCATTTTAAAGTGATGCTAGAGTTCTCATTAGTCTGAGGTCATCTGTCAGGTGGAATGGACTTAGATTCCCGAATTCTTAGTTTGGACCTTATGCTTGTTGGTAGGACACACATAGAGAAAGCTCAAAATTGTCTTCAACTCAACTTTTCTATCTTTCAGTTTCTCAAAGGTTGTCCCATAATCAGTTGACTAATAGAAGAAGAATCTTTCCAATGGTGGCCAGTTGAGAAATGAAGGCCAGCACTCTGCACAAAACCAAAAGGTATTTTCTTAATTTTTACAAGAGTTTAAGCAGACTTGGTATTAGTTCATTTAGAAATGTTTGATAGAATTCCCCTGTGAAGCTATCTGGCCATGGGGTTTTCTTTGTAGGAAGATTTTTAATAACCAATTGAATCACTTGACTTGGAATTGGTTTGTTCAGATCTTCTGTTTCTTCTCACTTTATTATAGGTAGTTTGTATGTTTTTAAAACTTTGTCCATTTCATCTAAATTGTCGAGTTTGTTGGCATAATAATTGTTCATAATATCCTCATGATTTTTAAATTTCCTTCAGGATCCATGGTAATGACCCTCTTTCATTTCTGGTTTTGTTTATTTGCACCCTGTCTTTTTTTTTTCTTTGTCAGTCTATCTCGGGGTCCACCAATTTTGTTGATTATGTTAAAGAACAAACTTTTGGTTTTGTTGTTCTGTCTTATTTTTCTTCATCTATTTGCTTCAGGGTTAGTTTGCTATTCTTTCTCTACATGAACAATTAGGTGTTCAATTTTTGCTCTCTCTTCTTTTTTAGTATGGGCATTTAAGGCAATAAATTTCCCTCCAGCACTGCTTTTGTAGCATCCCATAAGTTCCTTTCTGGAATCTTCTGGTTTGGTTTCAGGGAAAACATATCTCAGTTCTGGAGCTAATTGCAAATACATGTTTCTCCTGAAGGATGAACTTCCTGGATTGTGTGTTGGACACTAAAGTGTATTTATAAAGTCATTAATTTCCATATAAGTTGTATATTTAGTTCTTCTTAAGCAGAGAATAGTCAGCAATTCTTAGGTGTTTACTGACTATATTATTTGGGATGCTTTTGGTAGGAAGTAACAGAAAATCCAACTCAGACCAGCTCAAATAATATTTCTCAACTTATGTAACTTGGCATCCAGAGGTGGGGTGGGCTCCAGATTGGTGGATTTAGCACCTGGACAATGCTTGCAGGGACTCAGGTTCTTTTCATTCTCTGCTCTGCCTTCCCCAATCCTAAGGCTTGTTCCTCCTATGGTCACATGATGTCTACTCAAGGTACACAGGTCTCTCTCTTTCTGAGGCTCTCTCTTAAAAGCAGTGAATCTCTTTCTAGAACTCCAGCAAACATCCCCATAGGGCCCATTTGCCTGAACATAGTTATATACCTGTCTCGAGGCCTGTGCCTAACCCTGGGTAGGCCCATCCCTAACCTCATGGTAGGCACTAATAAACCCTGAGTTCCTAAACCAGCAGCTAGGAAAAGGCATAGGCTCTCTACGGCCTGCTTCAGCCATTCAGGGTCCACTCATGCAGCTGGCCTCAGCCCCCAGCCTCATTGTGGCACAGTGGTGACAACCAGATGGACAACAATACTAATGTCTACTCTGGCACATCTCCCAATAAATCTCACCCCCATCTCAGAGGAAACTTCCTGGGAAAATGGTGAAGTAGGGAGCTGCAAGAGATACTCCTCCTCCAAAAGCAGCTGTTAGACAGGCAGAATGTTTGAAACAACAATTCTGGGGCTCCAGAGGCTGGGGAGCACTGTACAGCATCCAGGAAAGGGTGAGACCCAAGGATACAAATAGAGATCCTTTAAGGGAGGGCATGACCTTTGGACATCAAGGATATATACTAAAATAATTATTTAACATGTTAATATCTTCTAAATGTGAGTACCCTGGTATAAAACCCAAGTCACTTAGTGCTTGGTGGCTCCCTCTTTCCATGGCACCCGCGGGTTGAATCTGCCTGGAGGTGGCATTCTTTGGGGTATGGCTTTAAACCTGTACTTTCTATGTGGTATTGTCAGCACTGGCTTATGCATCTATCACCTCCAACAGTTATACTATATAAGACTGTCCCAGTGCTAAGCCAAGGCCTATAACATCCTCAAAATACAAATGATGAAGGAAGAGATGGAGAGGGAAAGAGGAGGAGGAAAGGTATGTGGTCAAGCAGTAGTTCAGTTTCACCCCAACCTGTCTTCAAAATCCAACCCCTTCAAGGTGGGGCACACTGCCCCTGCACCCACCTCCAAACACGTGGACATTATCTTTCAATACAGTTGTCATCTGGGGCCCCTGAATCTTAGAACAATGACCTTTGGGCAGCAAAACAATGATGTCCACATTCTTTGCCCCTTTGACACTCTCAATAGCAGCACTCCCTGGATCCCCAGAAGTTCCTGGATGAGAAGGAAGGAGACCCATCCCCTTTAGATTAAGGGAGATAGAAGAGGAAAGAAATCGCCTCCCTGAAGCATTATTGCCCAAAGTTGCTACATCTACTTTCAGATATTTGAAGGATAGGAATCTAGTACTTAAGCTGGGGTTACAGGAACCTGCAAGAGATCTGTGGATAGACTCTAGTGTATCTGTGAACAGGTATCAGGTAATCTTATAGGTTTCATACATGAAAAACTATTCTGAGAAGGATCCAGAATAGCCTCTGCCAGACAGCCAAATGGTCCATGCCAGACATAGCCTCTGCCAGACAGCCAAATGGTCCATGACATGAGAAGGAGATAAGAATCCTGTTCTAGCAGGACCAAGTACACATTCCCTGAGAGAACCAGGGATGGAGGTCACCCAGCAGGCAGATTCCCACAGGTTCAGGGCCAAGCGGCTCCAGCACTTTTGCCAACAATGCACACCTGCAACCACGATGACATGCTTCTCCCGCTTCTCCAGAAAGTACTGCAAGAACTGTGCTGTACAGCACAGGGACAGTTCCTTAAAGGCGTAGGTGGGCCCATGCCACAGCTCCAACACATTCAGCCCATCCCTCAACCTGGACAGATGGACCACCTCTTTGTGGCGGAATCTGCTGAAGGCCTGGTCAATCAGATCTGCCAGGGGAGACAGGATGAAAGGCATTACCTCTATAGTCTCTCACACTTTCAGATGTAAAGTCTCTGCTTCCTGCAATCATATCAAAAAGATCAGAAAATTTCATCTTAAGTGATCCTGTTTATGTATATAATGCATAAGAATCTTGGAAGACATGCATCAAACCTTTCATAGAGTCTTTATAGTAATTCTCCTGGGGAGCAGAATTGGCACTGCAAGACTTTCATTTTTCACTCTACACACTTCTTTACAGTCTGAATTTTTTGTGAGCAGGTATTTCAATAGAAGTTCAATTAAACAATTACCTAACAAATCAATGTCTCATCTCTCCTACCTTTCCTTACTAAAGACAGGAAGCTTTTTGTTCATTGGTTTGTTGCATTACTAAACTTCCCACTTATGATACTGGGATCTTGGGATAGTTTATGTACAATCTTACCCAAGCAGAGCAGTCAAGAGCAGTACTTCTCAAACTTTAATGGGAAAGCCATTCACTATCTTGTTAAAATGCAGATTCTGATTCCGTAGGTCTAAGGTGGACTGGCCCGCTGGTCATCAGACCCATTTGAGTGGTCCTCTTCTCCCCAGCCCAAAATGCCCACCATTACATTAGAGGGTATATCCTTGCATATACATACCTATAGCACCAGAATCTGCTTTCCAATGTGCTCTCCTGGAAATTGTAAGCATGTTACTCTTTGAGATAAGGTGATCCAGGACACCCTCAAAGTCCTTTCTGGAATTACCATTTAAAGAAATAAAAAAGCAATTTTGGAGTTGGGGTTGTTTCTATACAGAAAGGAAACATCCCAACTTTTAAGCTGTTCAGGATGATGGTGAAATCCCTAGTCTTGAGATGATTTTTTTGAAATAAGGCCAAAAAATTCTCTGCAGATCATTTTAGCATTCATTAGCTGGAAAGATTAACTCCTTGGGGGATATTCCAATTCTGGGATTCTGGAGTTGGGAAAAAAAGCCAAAGGTTTGAGAGATGACTAGTGCTGCCTGTGGGGTCTGGATGGGCAGGAGGAAGGGAGGGTCTCACCATTTAAGTTGTCTCTCAGAATGAGCTCAGGGCCAATGAAGAGGCAGCACAGCTCCTTCACCAGGCTGGGGTAGGACAGAATGCTCTACTGATGCAGGGGGTCTCTGTCCAGCTGGGAGAGCTCCTCAGGCATGAAGAGACCCCCATCAGGCACATAGCCAGTGAGAAGGGTACCCTCAAAGTCGACCCTTGGGGCCATTCCCCGAGTACTGACATACACCACGGTCCTGGAAGCCTGCAGAGGGGACAGAGCAGAGGCACCTGATCTCTAAGCTTGCCTCCAATAATCTCCCCTGCAGAGCACCCCAGGACCACCCCTCACTGGGTAGCCTCAGGTTTGAGACAAGGTGGCACAATTCACAGCCCCTAGACTGGAGATGGGAGCCCTGTTTGGAGTCTCATGCTAGCTTCATAGACGACTACACAAGTTGTGACCCTCCTGTTTCTCCACTCAAAATGAAGCAAGTCCACTGGCCTTACTATCCTGGGGGAGGAGGAGACTGGAGCATGCTGGGAAAGAAGAAAGCTTGGTTCTTACTGGTGAGAAAGAAGGGCTCGGGGGAGGAAAAATAATAGCTGTAGGCAATCACCATGTTGATACTTTTGATGTAGAGAAAAGACACACTGGGTCATGCAGCTCTTTGAGAGATGTCCAGGTTCATATCTGCTTTAATGGCTAATGGTTATTTTGGGACACTGCCTCCAACGTTGTGGTTCTCAACTCGGGTAGTTTGTTGCAAGCTTCCTGGAAAAAAAAAATACCCATAGCTGGAACCCTGCAAGGCTCAATTAAATAAGTCGCTAAATTAGAGTCTCTTCAGGTGTTTCTAATGTGCAGCCAGGGTTTCAAATTGGGTGACTAACTTACTCCAGTTTACCCAGGACTCTCCCACATCCCAGGAAATCCCTGACCTCAGGCCAACTGGGAGCGCTGCCTATCCTAAATGAGAATGATGTCCTGCGGGAAGAATTAGAAGGCAGACACTCTCCAGCCATGGCCAGTTGGGTCTGCATAAGTCAGAGAGCTCCCTGGTGGGGGGTGAGGGATGGGGTGTAGGAGCAGTTCCCAGGCCTGGCCTTGGTCACACTTCCACATCAGTTAGGTTAGGTGGTGTGCCCAGGACCTGGGCTTGAGCTCTGCACATCTTTCTCTGGATCAGGGTGCTGAGTTCAGAGGCTCGGGTTTTAAAGCTACACACCTACCAGGGAGGATGAATTTGACTCGGTACAGCTCCCAGTACCAGAGCTTGGATGCGTTTCTATGCCAGAGAGAAGCCCCACCCTCTGGGGCAAAGCCACCTGAAGCATTCCACTTACAAGAAAAGGTCTGAGCTTGCACTGCCTTGGAGGAAACCCGGCCTCCTCGAGTGCAGATTTAACACATAGGAGCCTGGTATGAGTCCTGGGTGGGCTGCTGTGTGGCACATCCTGCCTACAAACAAGGACATCCAATTTAGAGACAAAAATTCTCCATAGTAGAGTAGGGAGACCATACAACTTATAGTGCAAACCATGGATCTTTTGAAAGTGAAAAGAACATTATTAATAGTTAGGCTGGAACACGAGCTATAAGCCAGAACCGTCCTGGGCAAACTGAGACATATGGTCACCAGTAGAGAGGTCCATATCAAAGAAAT
The DNA here is from genome assembly GCA_004026745.1 of Myrmecophaga tridactyla. NCBI lineage: Eukaryota > Metazoa > Chordata > Mammalia > Pilosa > Myrmecophagidae > Myrmecophaga > Myrmecophaga tridactyla. Next base: position 7,852 of record PVIY010046484.1, on the reverse strand, counting down.
AAGACCAGCAGCCAAGGGGAGCAGATAAGAAGACACAGCATGTCACAAAACAGAAGGTGGGGCAGCAATGCCTTCAGTAAGGGGTGGAACTTCTGTAAAGATGTTAAGGGTTGGAGCCAATGCAAACTTCCCATGACTGGAGAAACTGGAGGGGGTCCCGCCAGGCCAGCTTCATAGGACTAGAGGAAGAAAACAGACCATGGAGCCACTGGCAGCCGGATGTCAGAGGCAGGGACAAGAAGGGTGGCAAAAGAAATCATTTGTGAAGTGCCCTCTCCTGAGTGGAGGGACCACATCCCACCAGCACGGGCTCTGTTCTGAGCATCACACTTCAGAGGAACCGGGCTGCCTGGGTCACTGTAGTGTCAGTCAGGAGCTGCAGTGATTAGATCACAGACCCTCTTTCTGGCCCCAGGAGGAAGGACGCCCCTGTTTTAATTCCCCATGGAGCAGCGTTTCCAGGGCAATGCTCTGGAGAAATATACACCTTTGGGTTCAGCATAAGGAAAACCAAACAGAAAGGCCCAGAAAGATTATTAGCTGTCACAGGAGGTGGTGAAGTTCAGGGAAAACCATCAAGCACTTTTGTCGGGACCGCTGGATGGGGGGCTGGATCAAGTGAACTCTGGGGTGTAAGATTTCATAACCTGGCACTGTGACTCTCCTGGACCTATTCCTAGGTGACAGTGGTGACAGCGGAGGCAGGTCAGAACCACTCAGACCAAATACCGCATTAACAGATAGGGCAACGGATGACGCCCGAGGCGGGAAAGAGATCAGGAAAGGCTCCTGTGTGCATCCCAGGGCGGTGGGACCTTCTGAAAGGGGGGGGGACGGGAGGGCGCCGAAACGCGTGGGCGCGCGGGAGCGGCGGGCGGCTGGCTACCCATCCAGACGCCCGAACCCGCTGGAGGCTCCGCCGGGCGCGGGTGCGCGCGATTACCGGGTGCGGGGCGCGGGGTCGGGGTCAGCTACGGGGCCCGGCGGGGCTGCCCGGCTCTCGACTTCGGGGCTGCGGCCCCCTGCTCGGATTGGGTAGGGCCTGGGCTTCCGGTCCCAGGTGGTTGTTAACACTGTAAGGCGGGGAGTGAAGTGGGGCGGCGGGAGGGAGGTCCAGGGCCTGGGGAGGGGGCGAGGAGAGAGGCGGAGGAGCGCCTCCGGACTCGGCCCTGCTGAAGGAGCGCTCGCGCCTCTTCCCGCCTCCCTCCTGTGAGGCGCTTTGCTGAGCGCTTTTCCTCCCTCTCAGCCTCAGTTCTCTCTACCAGTAAACGCCACCCAGCTTCCTTTTTCAGGTTAGAAAGATGCCTCCCGTCTGCAAAATCGGGACAAATTCTAGTTTCTTTAATGGGGTGAGTAGGTCAGGGGTTCAGAACCCACGGGAGGCACGTGGCAAGGTTTTAACGCAAATATTCTTTGTAGGAAAACTCCTTTTATTAAACATAGATTTATGAATACTTCAATTCATTTTTTTCTTTTTTCTATCTTTCCACAATTCAGTTTTTAAATTAAATTTTATATATTTAGCAGAAAGTCAGTATGTCTGTTTTCTTTTTAAAAATTAAAAAAAAAAAAAATTTCGACCAAAAGGGGTAAGAGTGAAATGAGACAAAATAAAGTGTCAATGGCTGAGAGATTCCAAACAGAATGGAGAGGTTATCCTGCGGGTTATTCTTATGCATTATATAGATACCCCTTTTTAGTTTAAGATGTATTAGAGAGACTGGAGGGAACTGCCTGGAAATGTAGAGCTGTGTTCCAGTAGCCACGTTTCTTGAAGAAGATTGTATGATGTGATACAGCTTTCACAATGTGACTGTGAAAACCTTGTGTCTGATGTTCATTTTAACTAGTTTATCGACAGACGAGTAAAATGTATGGATTAAAAATAAATAAATAATAGGGGGAATAAATGTTAAATTTAGTAGATTGAAATGCTAGTGATCGATGAAAGGGAGGGGTAAGGAGTATATATGTATGAATTTTTTCTGCTTTCTTTTTCTTTTTCTGAGTTGAAACAAATGTTCTAAGAAATGATCATCATGATGAATATGTAACTGTGGTAATATTGTCAGTTATTGATTACATATCAAGAATGGAATGATCATATGGTCAGAATGTTTGTGTTTGTATTTTGTTACATTGAATTAAAAAAAATGAGTGAATCTGGATACCTAGAGTGGATGTATGTTGAAGTTCTCAGTAGTATAGGGTTTTTGTTGTTTTTATAACTGTCCTATAAGATTGAAATTATTTCAAAATAAAAAATTAACAACAACAACAACAACAACAAAAGTAATATAACCCCATGGTCCTCTTGATAAACCTTTCTAGATTTTGCTGTTAAAAACTATGGTGCTCTGAACACTCCTGCAGGATGCCTCGTGGTGCTGTTCTACGGCTCAGAGCTAGGGAGGCCCATTGCTGGGCCACAGGGGCATGCACACCTTCAACTTTTAGTGACAAATTGTATTCCAAACTGATGGCACCAACTTAGACTCCCAAAAGTGGGTCAGAGTCCACCCCCAAAGAACCTAAACTCTGTGATTTTAACTTGCATTTCTGAGTCCTAATGAAGCTGCACACATGTTTACAGTTAGCAGCCGTTTGGATTCCTCCTTTTGTACAGTATTTGTTGATCTTTCACAAGATCTTTTTGCGTTTTCTATGTATTCTGGATATTCACCACTGTTTTTGCAAGTAGTCTTCTAATTTGTGTTATCTTTTGATGAACAAAGTTCCTTCAATGGAGTTGAATGTATGAACCTTTCCTTTAGTTAGTGTTTCTTGGGGCTAGTTTAAGAAGTTCTTTATCCTGAAGTCATGCAGACACTCTCCTGTGTTATCTTCAAAGGACTTTTTAATTTTTATTTTCACTCTAGGTTTTTAATCAATCTGAAATTAATATTTTCATCTGGTAAAGTAGTAATCTCGGCAGTTCTGTTTGCTGATCTAGACACTTTCAGCATTAATACATAGTCTTATTACAGCTGGGTATGTGGAGGGGCAAGTTTGCCCATTTTCTTATTGATTATTAAGAATAACTTGTCTCTTTTTGGCTCTCTGTATTACCCTTTAAGTTATAGAATCAGCTTATCAAGTCCAGCAGGAATACCTGTTGGGTTTTTATTGGGATAGCATTGGATCTCTGGATCAATTGGGAAGAATTAATGACCTTGCAATATCAAGTCCTCTAATGCATGGAAATACTTTTGTTTCTTTCTTCTCACTCATGTCATTTTCTTACTTTACTGTACTATCTAGGATTTCCAGCAAATTGAAGGGTTAACTGTAGACATCTTGTCTTGTACATGATTTTCCAAGGGAAAGCATTCGTTGTGTCATCATTAAATATAATGTTTACTGCAGGTTTTTTGTAGGTACTTTTTTTTAAGTTAAGGAAGTTCTGTTTCTATTTCCTAGTTTGCTAGCTGTTTGGTCATGAATGAATATGGATTTCATCTGAAGATTTTTCTGCCTTTACAGAAATGAGATAGCATTTGTTCTCTTTTATTCTGTTAATGTGCAGAATATATTAATAAATTTTCTAATGTTAAAACAACCTTGTTTTGATGTATTATCATTTTTATGTATTGCTAAATTCATTTTCCTAATGATTTTTCTGGGATTATGAATGAGATTTTCCTCATATTCTCCCCTCATACTTTTTGTCAAGTTCTGTTATATAGATTATCCTAGTATTTAAAAAGTTAAGAAATGTTCCCTCTTGGTTTGTGTAAATTTCTTTAATGTCTGATAAATGTTGAAAAGCTATAGTTTTCTTTGTGGGCTGACTTTTGGCTACCAATTTAAATTCTTTAAGATAGGGGTCCACCTTGGAATATTATTTTGTATTGCTCTGGAGTGGAGAATGGTTTTTACATTTTTGAAAGTTATTCTTAAAAAAAAAGAAAGAAAAGAAAAGGCAGCAAAAAACTTATATGGCCCACAAAGCCTGAACTTTTTCCTATGTTGCCCAGAAAATGTTTGTCAACCCCTGTTCGATAACCTTAATTATTTCTCATTGTTCTATCAGTTAGAAAGAAACATGTTAAAATCTTCCATTATGATGATGATTTGACTATTTCACCCTGTAGTTTTGTTAGTTTATGTTTTTACTTTGAATTTGAATCTATGTCACTGGTTACGTAAGTTTTTTAATTGTTAGATCTTTCTGGTAAATTTAATCTTTTATTAATACTTAGTGACCCATTTTTACTCTGTTAAATAATTATTGCCTTGAACTATAAGTATATACCAATTTTTAGGCTAGAGTTTGCATGTTAATTTTTACAGATTTCTTTATTTTTAAATCTTTCATCTCCTGAAAATACAATATGATTGTCCTTCTTTTTATCTAATGTCTTTTGGTTCATGTACAGTTTGTGCTATAAATACTGATAAATATTTGGGTTCATAACTACAAAAAAAAAGTATGATAGCCATGTAACAAAAGCTTTATAAATGTTGAAAAGGACATTATACCACTTGAATATAATAGCTATTTTTATAATATTTCCTTCTATACACTTTTAATAGCTTTAAAGATAGTACCCATGAAGTTTTTTTTCATTCTTAGTTTTATTCACACATCATACAATCCAGCCTAATTGTATAGACATGCCTTCACCACCGTACTCTGTCTGAAGACATTTCCTTTTGTACCATATAGAATCCATATCCCTTTCCCAATCCCTTAAAGAACACCTAGGGCAATATATAAGATTCCACAAAGGTTTCATGCACTACAGTAACTTTCCAGAAACCTCCAGATGGCTCCCTGATCCAGATAAGTCCTGAAACATAGAGGGCCCAGCTTCTCCAGAACATCAGATAATTCCATCTCCCTACCCCATGTTAGTGACAGACTCTTCCAATATGAACAATTTAGAAGGGCCATGAGAGGGATGGAAGGATCAAAGGTGATGGTGGAGTTATACAGTGAAGATAGGATTTAACAAATGAATGTGAATGCTAAATCATTAAATCGATGTCTCTTTTAGTCTCCAGTATCCTAGAGCAGCTAGAAGTAAAAATCTAAAATTGTGGAATTGTAAGCCACGTCAAACTCTGAAATATGTTCTACAACTAATTGTGGTGCTGTGATTTGAAATTTACTGCTTTTTTGTATATATGTTATTTTTTACAAAAATAAAGAAGGAAAAAAGTCAATTGTGATGATAAAAAAATATTTATACCTTCTAGCCTCCTATATTCTGGAGCAGCTAGAAGGAAAAATCTGAGAGGATCGTATGGTAGCCCATGACACACTCTGGGATCTGTTCTGTAACTACTTGTTGAAGGGTGCTTTGAAACTATTGCTTTTTAATTTCTTTGCTTTGTATATATGTTATAATATACAATAAAAAAGTTAAAAAAAAGAGAAAGAGAGAATCCATACCCCCTTCCCAATCCCCTTGTCTGTGGACACTTAGTTTTGGCATAATGCCTTTGTTACACTCAGTGGAAGCATATAATGTTACAATTGACTGTAGACCCTAGCTTGCATTGATTGTTCTTTTTCCCATATACTGTCTATTTTCAATACCCTGCAATACTGACATTCATTTGTTCTCCCTCATGCAGAAACTTTTTTTTAATTTGGCTATTTAATCACCATCATTGTATATTCTAAATTATACCATGCCAGTCTTTCTCCTCCATCTTTCCTTCTGGTTTCATATGTACCCCCAGCCCTTCTCCCTCTTCAGCTTCATCTAGTGTACTTATATTATTGTGCTGCAGTCAGGTATTATTGTGCTATCAATTTCTGAATTTTCACAATCAGCCCTGTTACACAATCTGTATTCCTTCTGCACCAATTGCCCAATCTCTATTTTATATCTCTTGATAACCTGTGTTCTTAACTTCAATTCTCCAAGTGCACTCATTAATGTTAGTTCATATTAGTGAGACCACACAGTATTTCTCCTTTAGTTTCTGTCTAATTTCACTCAGCCTAATGTCCTCAAGGTCCCTTCATGTTACATACTTCATGACTTTATTCTGTTTTACAGCTATGTAATATTCCATCATACATATAGACCACAGCTTGTTTAGCCACTCATCCATTGATGGACATTTGAGCTGTTTCCATCTCTTGGCAATTGTAAATAATGCTGCTATAAATATAGTGTTCAAATGTCTGTTTATATCCTTGTCGTCATGTCCTTTGAATAGATACGTAGCAATGGGATTGCTGGATCATATGGCAATTCTATACTTACCTTCCTGAGGAATCACCACACTGCCTTCCACAGCAGTTGTACCATTTTACATTCCCACCAACAGTGGATAAGTGTGCCTCTTTCTCCACATCCTCTCCAGCACTTGTTGTTTTCTGTTTTTTTTTTTTATTAACAGCCATTCTAGTGGGTGTCAGATGATATTCCATTGTGGTTTTGAGTTGCATTTCCCTAATAGCCAGTAAAGTCAAAAGTTGAGCATCTTTTCATGTGCCTTTTAGCCATTTGTATTTCCTCTTCTGAGAAGTCTGTTCATGTCTTTTGCCCTTTTTTTTTGGCATGAGCAGGCTCCAGTACCCGTTTTTAATTGGATTGTTTGTCTTTTTGTGGTTGAGTTGAAGAATCTCTTTGTATATTGGATACTAGACCCTTATCTGATATGTGGTTTGCAGATATTGTCTCCCATTGCATAGGCTGCCTTTTTACTTTCTTGACAAAGTTCTTTGAAGCACAAAAGTGTTTAATTTTGAGGAGTTCCCTTTTACCTATTTCTTTCTTCAATGCTCATGCTTTGGGTGTGAGATCTAGGAAACCATCTCCTATTACAAGTTTTATGAGATATTTCCCTACATTTTCTTCTAAAACTTTAATGGTCTTAGCTTTAATGTTTATGTCTTTGATCAACTTTGAGTTAATTTTTGTATAAGGTGTGAGATATGGATCCTCTTTCATTCTTTTGCATATTGATATGCAGTTTCTCCAAATATCATTTCTTGAAGAGGTTGCTCTCTCCCAAGTGAGTTGACTTGACCACTTTATAAAAGATCAATTGTCCATTTATGAAAGGGTCTATATCTGAACACTCTATTCGATTCCATTGGACAGTATATCTAGCTTTATGTCAGTATCATGCTGTTTTGACCACTGTAGCTTTGTAATGTGTTTTAAAGTCAGATAGTATGAGACCTCCCACTTCATTTTTCTTTCTCAAGATATTCTTATCTGTTCGTAAAGATAGTACCCATAGATTGAGAAAACCTTGACCAAAAGGGGGAAGAGTGAAATGAGACAAAATAACATGTCAATGGCTGAAAGATTCCAAACAGAATCAAGAGGTTATCCTGGAGGTTATTCTTACGCATTAAATAGATATCACCTTGTTATTCAAGATGTAATGGAGAGGCTGGAGGGAACTGCCTGGAAATGTAGAGCTGTGTTCCAGTAGCCATGTTTCTTGAAGATGATTGTATAATAATATAGCTTTCACATTGTGACTGTGTGATTGTGAAAACCTTGTGTCTGATGCTCCCTTTATCTACCTTATCAACAGATGAGTAAAACATATGGAATAAAAATAAATAAATAATATTAAATATTTAACATCTAACAAATGTTAAAATAAATTTAGATTGAAATGCTAGTGATCAATGAAAGGGAGGGGTAAGGGGTATGGTATGTATAATTTTTTTTCTGTTGTCTTTTTATTTCTTTTTCTGAATTGAGCCAAATTTTCCAAGAAATGATGATGATGATGAATATGCAACTATGTGATGATATTGTGAATTACTGATTATATATGTAGAACAGAACGATCAAAAGTTAAGAATGTTTGTTTTTGTTTGGTGTTTTTTTGGTATTTTAAAAAATTTGAAAATTAATACAAAAAAAAA
>PVIY010046483.1:0-18447 GCA_004026745.1 Myrmecophaga tridactyla | reverse complement strand
TTTCATAAAGGTAGAATAATCTCTATTCAATACTGTATGTTTGAAACTGTAATGAGATCATCTCCCTGGTTGATGTGATTTAGTTAAGAATGGTTGTTAAACTGGATTAGGGGATGACATGTCTCCACCCATTTGAGTGGGTCTTGATTAGTTTCTGATGTCCTATAAAAGAGGAAACATTTTGGAGAATGAGAGATTCTGAGAGAGCAGAGAATGCTGCAGCACCACGAAGCAGAGAGTCTTTTGGAGATGAAGAAGGAAAATACCTCCCGGGGAGCTTCATGAAACCAGAAGCCAGGAGAGAAAACTAGCAGATGATGATGCCATGTTCACCATGTGCCTTTCCAGCTGAGAGAGAAGCCCTGACTGTGTTTGCCACATGCCTTCTCACTTGAGAGAGAAACCCTGAACTTCATGGGCCTTCTTGAACCAAGGTATCTTTCCCCGAATGCCTTTGATTGGACATTTCTATAGACTTGTTGTAATTGGGACATTTTCTTGGCCTTAGAACTGTAAACTAGCAACTCATTAAATTCCGCTTTTTAAAAGCCGTTCCATTTCTGGTATATTGCACTCTGACAGCTAGCAAACTAGAACATCTACCATCACCTCTATCTATTTCAAATATTTACAATCAACTTTATTAAAAATTCTGTTCACCTTAGGCATTGTCAGCCCTCTACCCTCTTTCTGTCTCCTGGTAACCTGTACTGGAGATTTTTAACTCTCAGAGTTTGCTCATTATAATTTGACTCATTTTCTTTTGATCAGCATAATGATCTGATGTGGTAGGCATGACACCTCCATGTACAAGAAGGATTCTAATCCTTGCTTTGACAAGGTGATTTCCTCTCCTCTATAAAGGAGTGATAATAATTGCATGGGGTTTTATAGCTCACATACTCCTTTCACACCTGCTTTCATTTAAATGATGCTTGTTTTGGCTAGTTCTTGCAGATATGATCCAACAAATAAGAAACACAGTGGTATTTTATAAAGAATTGTATAACTCTGCAAACCAACAGAGCATTAGCTTTTTTAGGCAGGGTTGTGGGCTCATTGAGAAAGCATTACTAGTTAGTCTAGAATCTCGGGGCAGGATTTTACATTAGTCTTGAATCATTTGTTTGTTAAGATGTTTCTGAATCCTTATTTTGTTTCTTTGTGTATTGACTTCTCAATTTTATTTGCTGTAAGTTTAGTAAGTATGGCTAATAGTTTCCAGTTTATTATTTACCAAAATAGAAGAGAACAAATCTAAATTTCAGCCTTCAGGTATACATCACTAAGAACTTCTCCTCCCTTCTCTCGTATTAGCACAATAGGCCTGTTTGTTTCATCGGAACAGACCTCACTTCTAGAGTTACTAAGCTGGACTTAAGGAGTACCATAGACATATAAGGGACTTTTATGAGAAAGTAAAGCAAATATGTCCCTAGTGATCCATCTAAGATTACTAGATTGGTAGGAGATGTGACACCCTGGAAACAGGCAGTGTTCAAATGTCAGTGCCTTTCCATAACAAGGTAGATCTCTAAATCTCTGACATTTCCCTCGTCTGATAATACTGTCAGTACGTGGAAAATCACTGAGTACCCACTGTTCCAGGCATGGGCTTTAGGAGTACAGAGATTAAGTTGAGAACCTGTCCTCCTTCCAGGGAGGGGAACGGGGCCTGTATTCGTGGTGTGCCTTGTGAGCGCTTGCTGGCTCCTGGTGGACTGCCCTTCCCCGTAAGTGCCTGCACACCCTCTCACCAGGAGTCTACTCTAGAATGACAGCCAGGCTCTTTGACTGGGAATAATGAGCCCTTACCTTTTGGGTCAGAATGAGAGAGAACAGGACTGCCTCTTGGTTTCTGATACTACTGTTTGCCATGATTTCTAATGAGCTGCTAGAAGAGCATATCGTTTTGTTTTTAATTTTTAAAATTACATTCAAGCTTATAGGACAGTTATAAAAATAATGTAACACCTATACAAAGAATCTAACTTACTCCTATCCCCCCAGATACCCAGGTCCACCAGTTTTGACATTGTGCCAAATTTGCCTTAACTTTCTACTAATCCATCATTCTGTGAATCCATCTCTCTGCTATTCATCAGTACGTTTTCTAAACACTTGAGTGTAGGCATATATGTCGTGCTCCTTAAACACTTAATCTTGCCATGTACACTTCCTGAGAACAAGGATACTCACTTATGTATCCACTTTAAGTGCAGTTATAAAATTCAAGAAATTTAACATTGATACAAAGTTCACAGTCTAGATTCCACCTTTTTCATGTCTCAGTAATAATCTTTTGAGCCTTCTCTCTTCCTTTGTTAGATTCCATCCAGGATTATGTATTGTTTATAGTTATCATTGACTTTTTAGTTGCTCTGTGTATGTGTGTGTGAATTATATAGACAACATAAACTTTCCCATCTCAACCACTCCTGAGCATAACATTCAGTGAGATTAATCACATTCATTATGTCACAGTATCCTCACCACCCTTAGGTTACTAAAACTTTTTCCTCTCCCCAAACAGTAACATTTTGCCTAACTCCCCATTTTGCATTAATTTCCCCATCCCCCCTGTCTCCCCTGTGCAGACCCTTGGCAACCTGTACTCTAATTTCTGTCTCTGAGTTTGCATACCCTCTGATACTTTGTTTGTGGTTACCATAGGGTTTAAATTTAACATCCTAAATTTGCTTTGACACCAGTTTAACTTCAGTAGTTTACACAAACTCTATACTGCCCCTCCTTTATGTAGTTCTTGTCACAGTTTACATGTTTATATATTATGAGTCCAAAACAATTGATTTTTCATTATGTTTTATGTATTTGCCTTTTAGATCCTGTAGCAATAAAGAGTTACAAATTAAAAGTATAGTAGTGGTGGCATTTCTGTTTACCCTCACTGGATACCTTCCTTACTTCTTCATACAGCTTTGATTTAGTGTCTATTGTCCTTTCTTTAGCGTCTCTAGTAGGGCTGGTCTAGTGATGATAAACTCTCTCAGCTTTTGTTTATCTGGGAATATCATACTCTCCCTCATTTTTTAGAAGAACGTATGCTGGATGCAGAATTCTTCGTTGGCATTTATTTGCTTTCAGTGCTTTAAATATGTCATCCCAGTGCCTTCTTGGCTGTATGGTTTCTGATGAGAAATCTGCACTTAATCTTATTGACGCTTTCTTGAATGTGACTTTCAGAATTTTCTCTTTATCTTTGGCATTTCACAATTTGATATAAAAGGCATGGCATGGGTCTTTTGGGGTTTGTCCTGTTTGGAGTTCATTCAGTCTCTTGGATATGTATATTTGTATCTCGTTAAATTTGGGAAATTTGCAACCATTATTTCTTTGAATCTCCTCTCTATTCCTTTCTCTTTTTTCTCTTTTCTGGAATTACCCCAAAGCATATACTGGTACACTTGATGGTGTCCCACAGGTTCCTTAGGCTCCATTTACTTTTCTTGATTTTTTTCTATTTCTAAATTCTGCTCCTCAGACTGTATGATTTTAGTTGTCTTATCTTCAAGTTCACTGATTATTCTTCTTTCAGCTCCAATCTGCTGTTGAACCCTCTAGGGAATTTTTAATTTCTGTTATTGTGGCCTTCAGCTCTGATTCCTTTTCATATTTTCCATCTCTCTACTGATAATCTCTCTGTGTTCATCTATCATTTTCCTGATTTCTTTTAGTCCTTCGTCCATGCTTTCTTTTAGCTCTTTGAGGATCATTTTTTAAAAGTCTTTGTCTGGAGTGTCCCAGTTCTGTTTCTCCTCATTGATGATTTCTCATGCTTTCATTTTCTCCTTTGCCTGGGTCATCAATTCCCGTTTCTTTGTATGTTTTTGTAATCTTTTGTTGAAAACTGGACATTTGGTATTTTAATGTGTTATTGCTGGAGTTTAGATTGAGGTGTTTTCTCCTTAAGTTTGAATCCAGCTAGTGCTATGACCAAGCTTTCCTTACAGGCCAGGAGCTAATAGGACAAAAAAAAGGAAAGAAAACACCTTCCCAAGTCCTTGCATATTGACCTGTGCAGATGTTCTCTTTCAGGGTTTATCTGCACAAAGAGTTTAGAGAATAGCTCCAGGCCAGAGCATAGGGGTTCCCTGAAGGTTTCTTGTTTTGGGCCTGTGCCTGTGGCCCTTGGAATTCCTCTGTTTACACAAGTATGAATGGCCCATTTTCCCTAGGAAAGTTTTCTCACGGTCCCGGCCACTGCACTATATATGTCCTACAGCCAGCAGTCCCTAGCCCCAAGTACCCAGGGCTTGAGTGCTCTTCCTCAGTGTTCTGTAGCAGAGCTCTGTGAACTGCTTTCTAGATGCAGGTCAAAGACCGGTCCCTCAGGCCCCGGACAGATACACATGTGCTCCCAGAATGTGCATGAAGGTTACTTTGCTCCCTCTGGAACCAGAACCAGGGATCTGCATTAGGAGCGAGGACTAGCTGGTAAGGCGGATGTGGGGGAGCCAGTCAGGGTCCTGTGAGATCCTGTGCTTTTAAGTAACCTTTTAAAAAAAAATTCTGTGCTTACCCGTAACTGCAGTCCATTGACTGTTTTCTGGAGCTTTAGCTGTTTCTGTCAGTTCTGGGTGGGTGTTCGTAGCTTCTGCTTTTGCTGTGGGGAGTGGGGGAAGGCAGAGCCCTCAAGTGTCTCACTCCACCATCTTATGCTTCTGTGTTCATCTTTTTAAATCATTATTTCTTTGGAGTCTTCTGAGAATGGAATCTCTATTCTTAGTATCTTCTTGTTTAGATTTGGACTTTTAAAATCCACTTTTAACTTGTCTGTGCCAAACTTTATTCTCTGAAGGTCATCTTCTGGCTAGAGAACACATAATGGATGTCCTTTCTGTGCTGTATTTTCCCTGTCAGTTCTTAGTTGTATTAGTTAATTTCGCAGTATTTGTTCAGCGAGTCTCAGTGTCTGTGCATATTGACATTTGACTGTACATATTTGGAGGGCAAGGGATGGTGCTGGTGCCATATGCCAGTTCCTTGAGCCCTTGACCCGACCTGGCTCTGAAAGAAGGATTGGACTTTAAAATGCTTTTAGGTATCATTCCTGTTTATCTGAGGCAAGCATGATTTCCTTTAGCTTTGGGAAGTGTACTTCTTCCCTGTCAAATATTTAGCAAGTTCACACCAGAGAAGGAGTCTCATAGTCCCTTGTGACCTCGAGGGAGGCAGGCAATCGTCAGGTACATGATTTTTCTCTAGAATTTGTACCTCACCTGCCTACCCTCATAAGATTTCAAAGCTGTTTTTTTAAAAAAATTGTTTAATCTTGTTTTGTCGGCAATAATATGAAAAAGAATAAGAATTTGGAATGCAAAGACATTCTAAGAGAGAAAAACTTGAGCAGTGAGACGAATGGTCATGAGAATGGTCAGTAGTGATGTCCAGTGTATGAGGAAAGTTTGTCTGCAGTGCAGCTTTCTTTTTAAAGCATAAACAGTAAAGCACGTAGGTTGCATGGGGTTCGGTTAATAGAAAGCTTTGTACCTTTGTTCGCGGGCAGATATAAATGGAGGACATTCTGCTATGTGCCAGGCATTGAGATGGGCTCTTTACCTGTGGAATGGGCTTTGTCCTCTCAGTGGCCCTGGAAGGAGGAGACGCCTTGTGAGAAAGCCAGGTGACCAGGGATAAGTTACCTACCTGGGTCATGATGGAATTGGGACATTTTTTTTAAGTTTGACTTCAAAACATATAATCTTTATGAATATTTTCAAACTTTAAAAAGTTACATGTTTGTAGGATCGACTGGGGAGAGATTTAAAAGGGGTGAAAGGTGTTAAAGCCTCTTCTTTGTCCTGGCATGAGATATCAAGAATGTCAAATGATAAGTAAAGGAAGGGTTGATGAGGTATCTTCATATTCAAGGTAGAAATGCCGCCACTATTCAAATCTATTCGGTCCCTATTTTGAGACTGTTGTAGCCTGTGTCATTCTATTCTTCCCTTATTTTAAGTACCCTGCTTTATTTTTTTTTCCTCAAACATCATAACACACCTTATTTGGTATTTATCTGTCTCCATTAGAATATAGGCTTTAAAGGCACAGGCTTTGTTTTCAAACCACATCTGGTATTTAGTAGCCAGTTCACAATATATATATATAAATGCGTGTTTTAAAATATTTTATTGAGAGGTCTTCACACACATACAGTCCATACATGGTGAACAATCAGTGGCTCACAGTATCATCACAGTTGTATATTCATCACCATGATCATTTTTAGAACATTTGTGTCACTCCAGAGAAAGAAATAAAAAGAAAAGAAGAAACAACTCATACATCCTATACCCTTCACCCTCCCTTTCATTGCTCACTAGTATTTCAATCTACCCAATCAGTTCACAATATTTGAATGAAGGATGAAAGGAAGGAATAAGAGAGAAAGAAGTTGAAGTAACGATCACAAACATATAAAGAACAATTGAGAGGAAGCTGACACAGAATATGATTTTATTTACCAAGTTTGGGTTAATGCTGGATTATCCTAGTGGCTCAGAAGGGGAGTCTAGTGAGAGTTCAGTATGACTGAAATTCGGAAAATAACCTGGAGCTGTCTGTTAACAAGCTCAGTGATAATATATGTTGAGAAAGAATATATTCATGGGAATCAGACAACATGAAGTTTCAGTGGCTAAGAGATTTCAAAGTTATTTCAGAGGTTATTTTGGAGATTAATTATTTGGATATCCCTTTTTAGTTTATGGTGTGTTGGCGTGGCTAGAGGAAAGCACCTGGAGCTTTGAACTGTGTTCCAGTAGCCTTCATTCTTGAAGATCATTGTATAACGATATAACTTTTACAGTGTGACTGTGTGGTTGTGAAAACCTTGTGTCTAATTCTCCTTTTATCCAGGGTATGGACAGATGAGTTAAAAAATATATATAGATAAAAAAATAAATAAATAATAGGGGGGATAAGGGATAAAATAATTGGGTAGATTGAGATATTGGTGGTTGGTGAGAGGGAGGAGTTAGGGGTATGGGATGTATGAGTTTTTTCTTTTTTTCTTTCCATTTCTTTTCCTGGAGTGATGCAGGTTTTCTAAAAACGGTCATGATGAAGAATACACAGCTACGTGATGATACAGTGAGCCATTGATTGTATACTTTCGATGGACTGTTATGTGTGTGAAGATATCACAATAAAAATATTTTTAAGAAAAAAAAAAAAGACTGCCAAACTCTTTTCCAGAGTGGCTGTACCATTTTACATCCTCACAAGCAATGTAGGAGAGTCCCAGTTGCTCCTCATCCTCATCAATATTTGCTATTATGTTTTTAAAATTATGTTTTTGAAATTGTTATAAAATTGTATTTTTAAAATGATTTCCATTCTAGTAGGTATTCAGTGGTATCTTGTGGTTTTAATTTGCATTTTCCTAATAGCTAATGATGTTGGACATATTCTTGTGTGCCTTATTGTATATCTTCTTTGGTGACGTGTCTGTCAAAACCTGTGATGATTTTTTATTGGATTGTTTTCTTGTAATTGAGGTGTTCTCTTTTCCATTCTTTTTCCATGTGACTATGCCATTATTGCAGCACCATTTGTTGAATTTTTGGGGGGGAGGGGTGGGGGAGTAAGGGGAAGTGCACGAGCCAGGAATTGAACCTGGGTCTCCCGTATGGCAGGCGAGAATTCTACCACTGAATGGCCCTTGCACCACCTGTAATTGAGTTTTGAGAGATTTTTTTTAAATGTATTCTAGATATAAGCCCATCCTCAAATATATAATTTGTAAAATTTTTTTTAAAATGAGTATATTCATGGCAGTTCTTCATTCTTCTGGAGACCCCTCAGTGATGTACACTGTACCCAGGTGTGCTCCCTTTGCAGTGCTGCCTGCTGCCTCCCCACTCTCTATTGCCAAAACCTTTCCGTCATCCCAAATAGAAACTGTACCTGTTAAAGCAAAAACTCTTCATCCCTGTCCCCAGTAATCTCTCATCTACTTTCTGTTGTATGAATTTGCTTTTTCTAGGTATTTCATACAAGTGGAATCATGCAGTATTTATCTTTTTGTGTCTGGCATCTTTAAGTTTTACTCAACCTAATGATTTCAAGATTCATCCATGCTGTAGCATGTATCAGAAAATGTTCCTTGTTGAGGATTCTAAGAGGCTTCTCCAACTCTCACTGCACAGGAAGGGCTAGCTGTGTTGCCCCCTTTCCACTTTCAGCGTGCTCAGGCCCTCAGGACTTGTGTTTTTGAGGAAGATACTATTATTCTAATGCCGCTTTATCTGTACCTGTCTGTAATGCATATTCACATGGCCTGGATGAGTTGGCAGACCTTGCGGAGGTTACCTGGGAGCAGGGGAGTGGGATTTGGGGGAAGGTGAAGAGAAATTTAAACTTTTTACGCTATCACTGTTTCTCGACCTTGTTTTCCTTATCACTTTCCCCTTGGGGCCTTTTGTTTTTAGATATTTTTCCAAATAGTCCTGCCTCCCCCTCACCCCCCACCTCCACCGAATTAAATACTCAGGAATAAGACTGCTGTTTAGGGTTGAGCGTTTTGGAGAGTCAACAATCATTGTAATAACAGGTTTTTTTCACTGCCTTCCCCTTGCAGTAACTCCCTTTTATTCACCACACTTGATGGTGGAAAACGTTTAACTTTTTAATTTCTTTTTTTAACAAGCAAGTATTGTTAAATTAAAAAAAAAAAAAAAGAGCGAGAGCAGTGAGGGTGACTCCAGCCTGGTGCCCTTGGCTGTGGTGGGGAGACTGTGGGCTGAAGCCACCCCCTGCGGGCGAGTGAGCGCCTGGCCCAGATGCCGGGAGAGGAGGAGCGCCGCTGAAGACCTGGCCCGGGAGCCGAATTCCAGGGAGCAGGAGCCAGAGGATCCAATGCCCAGAAGGCTTTTTCTCCGTCTTGGTTTTCTTCCCTCTTTGTATTTGATAAGCTTTAGAGAGGAGCCGCCCACAGGTCTGCCCCAGGCAGGGTCCTCTCTGCCCCGAGAACAGATGTTTTGCAAGTGTGCCTGGAGGTGAGCCGGGTGGGAGACCCGGCTTTGGGGAATGTGTGGGTGGTTAGGAATGGAAGACTGGATTCCTCAGACCAGGCAGAAAGTCTGTGAAACTAGCCTGGAAACATTTAGACAGGTTAAGTATAAAATCCTGAGGAAGAAAAGTAAGGAAATTGATGTTTATAAAAAACTTACAAGTGGTTTCTAAACAAATTAGAGTGAAATTTCCATGAGGCATTAATGAGAAGAGTATAGATTGAATACTTTTTTTTTTTTTTAACTAACTTTCTTGTTGCACAGAAGAAAATGTCAGCATTTCCCTCCAATGTTCAGAAATGAATGCTTTCTGGAAGACAATGGTGAATAAAGTTTATTGGTCAATGTTTACTCTCCCTTGATTTTAAAACATATGTATATAGAACAGTTTAAAAATAACCTCTGTAGTTAAGGAACATAATTACATTTGCTTGGACTGCACACAGATGTCCTTTTAAAAGGAAAAATTCAAATTCTTTATCATATGGAAAAGTACTGAGCCAGGACCTAAGAGACAATTTGAAATAGATATTTTTCCTAGATGAGTTCATGAGAATTTTCAACTTTTTTTTTTTTAACAAATATTTAGTACTAAATTTTGAATACTGTTTACCTGGTTACTGAAATCTTACTTATTAGAAAAAATATTAGCAGTATTTGTGTTGAAAAAGCCTTGCTGTATCTTCATTTAAAGGAAAATGCTAAGTCAAAACCCTAATGTGGATGTATAACCTAGTCTTCGTTTTTAGCTTACACGTGGGGTCATGTGAGCTTTGCTTGTATGTACTCATAAATTTCTTCTATGTACATGCTATTATGTTATGGTGAGTCTTAGAAATCAAATCAGCTATCCAGAGTCAGCCCAACAATTAGTGGTAGAGTCAGGGCTCGAGCCCAGGTCCAGCCAACTCCAGTCCTTGATTTTCCTATGGCAACATTCCCTTGATGAGAACTATCAACAGAGAAGATTAAAATTTCTCACTGACTTTCCTCCTAAGATTATTTCAAGTTAAATCTGTAATCACTTTGTGGTTTGGGTCATGGTGCTGAATCTGTCAGACACATTTTGAACAAAGGGAACATAAATATACTTTTATAGTTTTCTGGCTAAATAATAATTGGTCTCATTTGGTGTAAGAATTAACAGCCCCTCATTCCCCAAAGTAACCAAAACCACCCAACACAACTTCATCTCTACACTCTACATTTGAAAAAATGAAGAGAAAGAATTTCTTTAGAATTTTTTGATGGTTGACTAATTTCTTAGACTATTTAGAGTAGGAAATGACCTAGTAGACTCATTGAATTTAGCTTTTTTGTTGTACAGACAGGAAAGGGATCAGAAATTAGATGAATTAACCATAAAAAAGATGGGTAGAGCCAGGCTTGCAATCCAGGATAAACTCCTCCTGTCCTAGCTTATCACACTTTTCTTTAGACTTACTGAAATGCATCTCCTAGTTGAGAGTGCCTTCACATTATAAAAAACAGTTTCAGCTCACAATTAGAGGTGCATTCCGTAGTTAATGCTTAAGGAGTACTACTTTCTCCTTTTCTTCTTTGCATATTCCCTTTGGCCCCACCCTCCAAATTTATATGTAAACGAATTCTTTTTCTAGCCACCTAGAGCAAGACTACAGCGTGAAAATATAGTCAAGTCATAAGATTTGCCTGCCAATTTAATATTTTAATCCGTTTTCTAAAGGTGCCCTATATAAATTGATATATTTGATATGGTGAAGGAGATACATTATCCATGGATATTTATCTGAAGTATGATAGGAGTTACAACTGCTCCTGCTTACCTGGGGTGTAATATGTAATATGTGGCAAAACTTTCCAGCATCACTGCTTCCTTCTTCTCCCTCCTTCATCTGCAGTTTCCATGTAGCCAGTACTGGTGAGATAATGTGGGACAGGCAATCATTGTGCATGCGCAGCTCTACTTTGTGCCTGTAACTATCTTTTATATAAACCAACCTGGAGCACAGATTTTGATTCATGAAATATCCTAATATGAAAATAGCTCGTTGAATTTCCTTTTGAGACTCTGGTTAAATAAAACTATGCCTTAAATACACGATCCATTATTCTGTCAAAGGTATAGACCCTAAGTGACACAGTAATTACTGAAATCATTTACATCCAGCCTTGAAGCTGTGCGGGGCCCCTGGGGTGGGAGGGTAAGGTGGGGTGGGGTGGCACTGAGTGGTGTGGGGTGGTCGTAACTGAAAACCAGCATAAGGAATAGTCTAGTTATGTTCTGGAGTTATTTTGAAGCTCTGAGAGGGTGGCACGAATGCTGAGTTTCCTACTTAACCTGCAAAATGGAATCCCCCCTCCTCCCCACTTTGGAGAGGTATCTGAAACTGGCGTGGCTGCTAAAGGGTACTGAAAGGAACTATGATGACGCATGGAAAGAAGCCACTTGTGTTTTTAAAACTCGGCGCTGTTTTTCACTGTTGAGTGGCTTACAGGTAAACTGCCTAGGTTCTTACATGTCCATCCGTGGTCGATCTCAGACCAGCAGCATTTCTCTTGGAGAGGGCAGTGGGTTACGTTCAGAGCAGCAGTGTAATTGTGCTCTGGCCCCAGGACCTTGGGCATTTTGCACAGTGATCCTTGGTTCCTGTGGGACTGGTCGGGACCAGAATTTGAGCGCCCTCTTCGTGACTGAAATGTCGTGATGTCCTTTCTTTCAGTAATTGAACCTAATTATTTTTTTGTGGACAGCAAACATTTCTACCATTCATATCCATTTCCAACAGAGCTCACTCCCAAGCTCATGATCTGGTAACATCTTGTACTCTATCTCATGGGCACTGCCTTGTATTGTTGACATTTTCACCTGTCCTGAATGAGAAGCAAATGTATACACGATCTTTCCTCCTTCCCAGCTGAGTTTTTCTTAATAACCCTGCTTGACCAACCTCTTTAAGGACCTAGGAGAAGAAATGGCTTAAGAACTTGAGCATGTAACAATATCTTGTTTAAATTTTACTCTTTTTAAATTGAAGTTGATGTTCTCATCATGAATAGTTCTTTTAAAACTTGAAATTAACAGGTAGTTTTAGCATGTATGTAGCAAATGTGTCTTAAGCTGCCTTTATTGTAAAGTCCTCCAAGTAAAAAGTTAACAGATTTCCTCTTAGTTTTTTTAAATGTTTGTATGGGAGATACCAAGGGTACAAAGATGAGTCAAATGCTTATCCTGTCACTAAAGAATCTCATAGGATGTAGGCCACATAAACAGAGTTAAGTTATGGCTAGTGCTGTATTGTAATAACCCATACCACTATCACTTCCCGTGGTTTTGTCATGGGAATCTGTCCTATCTTGATCTGTATTTTCTTTTCCTTAATCCAAGTTTCTTTCCATGTGCTGTTCAACGTTCTGTGTGATAAAATCTTAACCAACATTTTTTATTAGTTACTGAAACTGTAATAATAAGTTACTCTTGCTGATGCAATCCATCGAGTACAGTTTATTACATGTTCCAGCTGAGGACTTCACGGCTAATAAAAGCAGAGCAAGTCCTTGATAAAGCATTCGTTTGTTATGCTTTAGTGAAATGCCCCTAAAGTGAATTGACTTGTATTTCAGATTGCTTCCAAGTATGACCATCAGGCAGAAGAAGATCTCCGCGGTTGGATAGAAGAGGTGACGGGCATGAGCATTGGCACAAACTTCCAGCTGGGCTTAAAAGATGGCATCATCCTCTGCGAGTAAGTCGTGACCCCGGCATGTCCATTTCTGCCCTTCCGATGCTTTCCTTAGGCATCTCCCCGCCCTCCTTCCCAGTCCAGTGTGTCCAACCTCGGTGTGATACAAGTGTTTTTTAATGCTTTTCCTTGACTGATGTAAAATGGATCAGACCAAATTTACATTCCAATTTGTGTGTTTATGTGACCACCAAGGTGCCACTTTTATGTTTCTTTTCAGACTCATAAACAAACTACAGCCAGGTTCCGTGAAGAAGGTCAACGAGTCCTCCTTAAACTGGCCCCAGGTAAGCCCAGCCAGCAGCAGTCATTGGTTCCAGCTGGTTGCTCTTCATGGACTTGAAAAACTCAAGTCCATGTTTAAACTAGACATTTAAGCAGAAATTTATGTACATGGCTATATTTTATCTGTTGGGCTTTTGTTTCTTGTGTTTTTTGGGCCATGCTATGTATTTATTTACTTTTACTCTGCCAAAGCAAGCCCTCTCCCTGGAAATCTTTAGTAAAAGGCAAAAGATTCATATGCTCTGACGAGAGACCAGGATATTGCCATGTTATTTTTAATGTTTTTCCATATAACTTATTGAATTTATTAGATGTTTAGCTTTGAGGTTTTTCTATATTGAGCCTACTTTCAGAAAAGATTTGACACAGTTATATATAGAAACACAGCCTAGACCGTAAAGACAAAGGAAGGAAAAGGAATTTGATACAACTAGTGGTTGACTAGAGAACAGTGTTTTTAGTATTCTCTTATTCGTGAATGTGTATGGCCAAATTGGGTATTTGGTTTTGAGTGTGTGTTTTGAGATATGAGAGAATAAGCATGTATTAACCACAGATTTATTTTGATATTAAAATTAAAACATAATGAATTTAATGATGGTAATTACGTACCATTTGACAAAGAAAACTCCAGGTGAGGCTGGCTCTGATATAGAATTGATTCTTCAGAACATTTAAGGGGGATGTTGCCTTTTAAACAGTTGAAAAAACTTGGCTGCTAAAGATACTAAAAAGACCATTATATGGGCCACAGCAAGAATCAGTCTCTCTTTTCTCCTCTTTCCTTTTCCAGAGAAAATTGTGCTTAGTATGTATCTAGTTGAGAATCCTTGCCAAGTAGCATCCTGTGTAACTTCTTGTAACTAGTCATGAAGACTTAGAATTTTTGGATAGTACGAATGTTCGTATTTAGCTCCAAAGTAAGATGATTGTTTTCTTCTATAGTTGGAGAATATTGGCAACTTTATTAAAGCTATTCAGGCTTATGGTATGAAGCCACATGACATATTTGAAGCAAATGATCTTTTTGAGAATGGAAACATGACCCAAGTTCAGACTACGCTGGTGGCTCTTGCAGGTCTGGTGAGTATATGATTTAATGCCTGCTTAAAAAGATTCCCCAGCTCGCTGGTGATGAATTGCATCCTTCCTGTCCCAGGGGACTCAGACTAGGTAGGGAGAGGCCTCTCTGTTCTGTCATTATTAGCACTGTGCAAAGGCTGCTGACTTCAGCTGCCACATACTAAATGGCTTAATCAGAACACATAATTGTTTTAGTTTTCTGTGTTACTGAATAGCTTTAAATCTGTTTCTTACCTTTGGTTTTTGGGTCTTACCTAATGAGGCTTCCTCTGTGGACAGTATCATTTCTCTGTTCTTTTGCAAAGCACTGTCAGCAAAATCTCCATGTGACTGTTGCTTTTCAGTTAGTGTGTATGTTTCCATCTAGGCTAAGACAAAAGGATTCCATACAACCATTGACATTGGAGTTAAGTATGCAGAAAAACAAACACGACGTTTTGATGAAGGAAAATTAAAAGCTGGCCAAAGTGTAATTGGTTTGCAGGTAAGTAATGTGGTGTTACTTATTCAATATCAAGTCACTCATAAATAAGGAATAAATTTAAGTATTATTATGTAGATTTTTGAGATAGGTACATTGTATATACAGTTTATCCATTTAAAAGCCTATAAGATAATGACAGTGGTTTTGCAAGACACCTCAGGCCTGTCACCTGACTTGACAATTGTACCTCCAGAAAATGGAAATTTTTTCCTAATCATATTGTCTATTTTTTAAGAAAATATATTTTATAAATTCCTAAAAGTTATTGACCAAATGAGGCAGTTTTACAATGTCTCAGTGTCAGAGTCGTTTATTTACCCAAGTAAAGCATGATTTGGCACCTAGGCTTCGTTACAATTTGTCAGTTTAATTCTTAGGAGATGCTTAGTTTGGGTGGTTCCCCCCTCCCCCCCAGCGCACCCACACTGTCATCCTGGAGAGTGTCACAAAAATACCATTGCTAAATGCCCCAAACACCCAGTATGCAGTGGGCTTTACTGTTTGATCCCTGCTTGATATAATGCTTATCTTTTGACTGAGTTCATGTAAGGTAGATTTATTTTTATGTACTATAAAATTGTCGGTGGTAAGAAATTTTAAACCTCAGCTTCTAAACAGTAATCAGTGGGATGATCATTCCTAAAAGGAACTAGTATGTAAAAATTAGACTCAAGAATTTGAAAAGACATATGTTTGTGTATCTGTAGATATATACATTCACACAAGGTAAAAGGTAGAATAAATACACAAATATTTACACTGAATGGATGGTAGGATTACAATGGTTTTTTTTCCCTTCTTTTTTGCTTCTATATGTTTTCTGGATCTTTTCCAATGAGCAGGTTTTACTTTTGGTAATAGTTTTCCTTTAATAAATCTGGTTTTATGGGAAAAAGCCAGTAGTATAAATGTGTTCCCAGTGAGTAGAACAGGGTGTACTGGTTGGTCCAGAAGCCATATTGTTCTCAGTGGGATTGGGATGTTAATGATTGTGCCTCTGAACTCTGGGGTTTTACTGTGGCAGAGTTTAAATTCCTCTTTCTTCCTCTCCAACTATGTACAGTGACATGAATGTTTGAGGAAGAGAATGTAGTTCTTTTCCTGTGACAATTTGGCAGTTTTGATGAAACTTGAAGAAGGCTTTAAGGCTCTCAGAGAAGACACTTGGTATTTGCTTTTACATTTTATGCAAAGCAGAGCTGGAATAGAAAGGCATATTGCCCAGCCCAAGATTGCATCCATCCCTTTAAATGCCCGACGCCTGTGTCATTTGGTTATTTGTCCTACAGGTATTAGAGGGGAAGATGAGTGAAGGAAATTATTCACAATCCTGCTACTGTTAGAACTTTTTGTGTTTCCATCCATTTTATTATACCAGATGCATGTTTATATGTGGTTAATTATGCTATGAGGTTTTATATCCGGTGAATTTTTTTATACTTTACTTTTGAAAGTTCACACTGAAACTGCTTTGTCAGAGCATAGCGATATTGTATCTAGTTGGCGGGAGCCTCAGCACAGGAGGGGACTTGTCACTTGTGCCGCTCTCCTCCTTCTCTTCAGTAAAACCAATACAGTAACATTTCTGTTTGTGTTGTTCACTTCTGATAATTAATGCTTATTTTACTTTTAACCTGAAAGATGGGAACCAACAAATGTGCCAGCCAGGCAGGTATGACAGCCTATGGGACTAGGAGGCATCTTTATGATCCCAAAATGCAAACTGACAAACCTTTTGACCAGACCACAATTAGTCTGCAGATGGGCACGAACAAAGGAGCCAGCCAGGTGAGTGATACGTTTTCATATTTATAGCAGAGTATTCAGAAGGCTATTTTTAACTTGCACTTACCTACTTTGAATTTTTTTTTGTCATACCTACTTTGAATTTAATTCATAAAAATAGGCTGTTTTTTGATTTGTGCATTCAGAGTAGATTTCTTCAGGAATGCACATTTTGCTAAGGAAGCAAAAGAATCAAAGGACCTTTTCTAAGTAACGCAAATAGTCATGGTGTGCGTGTTTTTTGTTGGCAGTGAGAACAGCTAGCCTTTCTACCTACCCAGAAGAAAAAGGAAACGTTTCATACAGTATTATTGCTCTAAATCTAAGAAATGCTCATTTAGATGCTTCTGATTTTTTTTTTTAAAGGGGCCCTTAGTTAGTAGGTGACTTAGATACTAGGTAAAATTACCTGGTGTTCTATTAAGAACTGTTTAACTAGCTTTCCTCTTAAATGTGTAAATAGAAGTTGAGAGAAAATCCAATATGGTGAAAATGCCACTATCCTAAAACCACACTCAAGATGGAGGTATTTCCCTGTTAAAAAGGTGCTTCAAAAGGCGGTACCAGGGTGGGCCACGGTAGCTCAGCAGACAGAATTCTCGCCTGCCGTGCTGGAGACCCGGGTTCGATCCCCAGTGCCTTCTCATGAAAAAAAAACGGTGGTTCCTATAATCATTTGAGAGCAGGCAGGTTTCACATCCCACAAAAGGTGGGGTGCAGGTGGGATTATGGTTTTAAAAATCTTTCTCTTAATCATCCC
This sequence comes from Myrmecophaga tridactyla, assembly GCA_004026745.1. Lineage (NCBI taxonomy): Eukaryota > Metazoa > Chordata > Mammalia > Pilosa > Myrmecophagidae > Myrmecophaga > Myrmecophaga tridactyla. Next base: position 1,293 of record PVIY010046483.1, on the reverse strand, counting down.
AAGCTGAGATTTGTTCCTGTTTTTATCCCTTTATGGAACACATCCCACCGCATGTGGCATTGTAACTCATAGCTGCCACTCAGGTTTGTTCTTTTACTGACGTTCAAGCTGGAAGTGTGCGCTTGGCATCATGAATGGAGAAGTGAGGCCCGAGTCTGCATGCTGTAAAGGAGAGCAGGAACTGTTTGGACGTGTGTCTTGGAAAGCTCTTCTGTGTCTTGAAAGTGTGCTCTTTATGTGTCTTGGAGCCTTTGAGAAACTGTGGCCCTGTGGGACTGCTCAGCATAATTTCTGTTGAATACATTATATAAGCTTTTGAAACTGGTAACCTGGATAGTGTATATGATCATAGTAGACATGCATATGGCTTTTATGAGTGCCAGCACTTTACTTTGTTTTTACATTCTTTATGTCAAAATGGCCCTCTCATCCCAAAAGGTAACATTGTCTCCATTTTGCATGTGAAAAAACTTAAACTATGGCATGAGGCCACATAGCAGTTTTGTAACAGCAGGGATTTGAAGGAAGGTCTGCTCTAGCTCTAAAGCCAAAGAATGTGCATACAGGTGAATGATTTGGTGTCAGGATATGTTGGTAAGCTACCTTTACCCCTGAACCCAAGGAAAGTTACTATATTAATGCTCACATTCAATGTGTATTCCATAAGCTATAAAATATTGACAAGAACAGGTTTTAGCCTCTGTTGTTACCTTTATACTGTGTTCTCATACCAGGCAGGAATGTTAGCACCAGGTACCAGGAGAGACATCTATGATCAGAAGCTGACACTACAGCCCGTGGACAACTCGACGATTTCCCTGCAGATGGGAACCAACAAAGTTGCTTCCCAGAAAGGAATGAGTGTGTATGGGCTCGGGCGGCAAGTGTATGATCCCAAATACTGTGCTGCTCCAACCGAGCCCGTCATTCACAACGGAAGCCAAGGAACAGGAACGAATGGGTCGGAGATCAGTGATAGTGATTATCAGGCAGAGTACCCCGATGAATACCATGGCGAGTACCCAGACGACTACCCCAGAGAGTACCAGTACGGGGACCAGGGCATCGATTATTAGGTCGCACAGAGGGGCTCTGCATTCAGCCCGCCGCTGTACTCACTGAGAACCAAGCTAGCCTTGAGTAATTTTTATCTTGTCTTCCTAAAACACTATTATGCTTATTGTACCTAAAAGAAATATTGCCTTACATACATTCCTTTTTCCTTTCTCTGCCTCTTCCCTAAATAGTTGGCTTTTAGTGCTGTAACAGTTAAATCATACAGCATAACCAATA
>PVIY010046482.1:0-18447 GCA_004026745.1 Myrmecophaga tridactyla | reverse complement strand
AATTACTGATTGTATATGTAGAATGGAATGATATATTAATGTTCTTTTGTTAAGTTTTTTAATTAATAAAAAGTTTAAAAAAAAAAAAGGTAAATTTCCTAAAAGAAACATTATATAGAACTGTACATGTCTTATTGAGAAACCTGGAAAACTGCAGTTCAGAGAAAAGGAGCAAAAATAACTATAGGTTAGAAAAAAGCAGGTCGTTTAAGAAAAGTGAAAGGAAATAGAGTTACTCAGCCTTGATGATTTAGTGTGTTCCCTCTGGTTGCTGTGCAGGAGTGTGTAGGCAAGTGTCAGTTTCGACAAAGGCCTGAGAAGAAAAAAAAAGAGAGAGAAACAAATTGTTATTCAACACAGTCTGCAGGAGAATTTCAAAAAAGCAGAAATGATCTAACTGAGCAACCAGACGAGAGAAGTTGTGAAACCTCCGCCTCCAGGGAGCTTTCAGACCAGAGCAGACACCACCGTAGTGGAGGGAGCTGCGCCCTCTTCCAGGGCCTGGGCCACCAGAACTTTCCTAAGGGGTACGCTGCGGGCGGGAGGCCCCCAAAGCCCGTCCTCATAACCAACATCGATGTCTTCCAGGCCATAGTGAAGGAATGCCCTCCCTCCGACACAGAAGATAAGAACAGAATTGCTGCTGCGATTTTTTATTCCATCAGCTTGACCCAGCAAGGTCTGCAGGGCGTGGAGCTGGGAACCTTCCTCATAAAGCGAGTCGTCAAGGAGCTGCAGGTAAGTGCACGAAGGAGAACGCGCTGGTGCTGTGGCCTGGTCTCCAGCATGCCTTGACGTCCTCCGTTCCCACTGTGGCCTCTCTGGGGTGGAGATCAGTCCTGTCAGTCTTCTGGGGACGAGGGAAAACGAGAGGAGCTGGAAGGGAGAATGCCTGGCGCCTCTCTGCCTTTCCTGGAGGCCAGGAGATTACCAGGGAGATGTGGAATCATGCTGAGAAAAAGGCCCCCAGCATCCAGCCCGTCAGCCACAAGCTGGGGGTACCCTCGGCCTGGGGCTGCCCTCCTCCCCCTTGGCCTGGGGCAGTCCTCCCCCCCACTCGGCCTGGGGCAGCCCTCCTCCTCCCCCTCGGCCTGGGGCAGCCCTCTTCCTCCCCCTTGGGCCCAACACCTGCCTGACTGGCGGGTTCTTGCCCCAGGTACCGCCTCTAACCCATGGCCACACCTAGCCAGGCTAGCCCCAGCCCACCCTCACCCCCGTGCCCGAGACCCTCTGACCCCTGGGCTTTCTCGTTGTCTGAGGGATGCCAAGTTTAGACCAGGCAACCTGAAGCTAAAAACATTGGCTTTTTTGGTATAACTTTCTTCTCTTTGTTGCCCTGTAAAAAGCACTCAAACCAGCCTACAATGAAAATATTCAGCTTCACCCTGGGCCTAGGCTTTAAAAAAAGTATCTCATAGGGTGTTTGGACAGAGTACAATGAGTGGGATCTATTAGGTAAAATAATCAGCTTGCTCTTAATCGACTGAGCTTGCTGTGCTCTGCTGTGGGTCACTTCAGCATAAATGGCTGAGGCCACAGCACTTCCTTAGGGAACAGCTGGAGTGATGATAAAATACGCGTGCGCTTTGCGTGCAGAACCAGTTTAGACCTGAGGCCTCAGGATCTGGTTGAGCAGCAGCTTCACTGGTGTCACTCTCGGCCACTTTTCCCCAGGGTTGATGACGAGCCACATCTAACAAATGTATAAGCTTCTTCTGGTGTCTGCTGGAGGTGCTAATGCCCGAGGCAGGGACGGGGAAAAGAGGCTGAGAAAGGCAATAAATATAAAGGACCGAGGCCATGGAGGCCCCGGGTAACTCATCACAGACCCTGTTTCTCAGTGGTCCCCAGCCCCCTCGCCACGTGCACTGACCGTGGCCGAGCACAGCCTGGCCACAAAGCGCTGCCTGCCACACGCTCACATTCATCGCCGTTCATAGAAGCAAAAGACGGCACCGCCATAAGTGCCTGACGAAAAGAATGTGGTTGGAAAAAATATGCTGGAGTCATCTCTTTTAATATTATTCTGCCATCAAAGTTATGTTTTTGAATTTTTAATGAAAATGAGATGTTCACAATATAAATCCAGAAGGCAGGATATCAGATAAATGTCCCACCCATATAGAAATTGCATCAAGGAAGACTGGAAGGAATTGTACTTTATCAAACTATTGAGAATGGTTATCTCAGAGTAGTGAAGCATGGCAGTTTTTTTTCTTCCATCATAAGCTTTTAAAAAATTTTTCCATAGTAGGCATGTATTACTTTTATAAGTGAAAATATTGGATTTTTTTAAAAAGATACTTAAGATTTCTTATAATTTGAATAATGATCGAACCTTATATGATGGGGAGAAATGCCCTCTGCTGACTCCTGCTCTCCCATCCTCTATACCCCCTGTGGCAATCAGCCATTCATTCCACAGGTGGTCTTGAGTCCTTGGGTGCCACAAAGAGGTCCAGGGCCATGGCATGGGTGCGGGGGAGAGGCTGGGCTGATAAGAGACAAGACCTGTAGCCAGGAAACTACAGTCCAAGTCCCCCTTCGCAGGGGCTCAGCTGCTGGACTTGGGCAAGGCCCAACTCACCAGCCCCTGTTTTGTCCCTGTGACTAACATTGGACAGACACACCGTCCTCCAGGCCAGAGCAGGGCCGGGCGCACATCGGGTTTCCAGTGCATGTCCTTGGCATGGAGGAAAGTTATCCGTATCAGACATCACTTTGTAAGCTCTCAAGCCGCGCACAGAGGTCACCATCTGTGTGTTGTGGACTGGGAGGTCGTCCCCTGTCAGTGAGTAGCTGTTGAGCTTCTCTCATGTGTGTCTGTGTCACTCCCTCTGCCTCCCTCTCCCCACCCCTACTGTGCTTTACAGAAGGAGTTTCCCCACCTTGGGGCGTTTTCCAGCTTGTCCCCCATACCTGGGTTCACCAAATGGCTGCTGGGGTCACTGAACACGCAGGCCAAGGAGCCCGGGCGCAGCGAGCTCTTCACAGATTATGAGAGCAGAGAGATCGCCGAGCTCACTGGTGGCCCCGTCAGCGAGACCCTCAAGGCCTTCCTGAGCAGCAGTGAGTGGGTGAAGTCGGAGAAACTGGTCAGGGTGCTGCAGGCCCCCTTGATGCGGCTCTGCGCCTGGTACTTGTACGGGGAGAAGCACAGGGGCTATGCCCTGAACCCCGTCGCCAACTTCCACCTGCAGAACGGGGCCGTCATGTGGCGCATCAACTGGATGGCCGACGCCAGCCCGCGGGGCCTGACGGGCTCCTGCGGCCTCATGGTCAACTTCCGGTACTACCTGGAGGAGACGGCTGCCAACAGCACCGCCTACCTCGGCTCCAAGAGCATCAAAGCGTCCGAGCAGGTCCTCAGCTTGGTGTCCCAGTTCCAGAAGAACAGCAAACTTTAGAAATACACCTTCCCTGAAGCAGATCTCCAGGCTTGGAGAAAGATAAGTTTCTGGATGGGCCAGAGAGGGTTACATGTCAAAAGGAGCTTTTTCAGTAAAGCAGGAATTGAACCCTGTTCCCCGTGGTGGGGTAATGTTGCACAAGGAGACGGGCGGTGCCCGGCGAAGGGCTGCGGGAACCACGCGTGCGTGGAGAAGCTGGCCAGGCGGGGGCGCGGGGCTCCCTCCACGGCCTGGGGTTTCGGGGGTGCTGTGGCAGCCCCTGCCCATGGTACAGCCACCAGCCCCTGCCACTGTGGCTCCAGGCTGGGCCAGTCAGCCTCACCAGGACCAGACGAGCAGCCCAGGCGAGAACAGAGTTCTCCTTTGAACTTGTAGAAGATAATTCAGCAGTGCCTTGCTTTAGCCATTTCTCCCCACTCATTACAAAGGCAATAAAGGACTGTGCTGCCTTGTTTCAGGTAAATCTTGGAGATCATAAGTGTATGAAAAGGTTTGTCGCTTTGCACAAGTTGAGTAAGATCCATCAGTCATCGATGGGGAACAGCCATAGTGTGCTGTTTGCAGCATTAATTGAATTATAGACTTTAAAGTTATAGTGATTCAGGATCATAATGTACTGATGTAGAGGACAGATTTGTTCTGAGAACATTAAATGTCTGGCTATTTAATAGAATGTGGTGGTTGGCTAAGACTCAGGACACTGTGGGGCTGGAAGTGCTCTGGGTTGTCACCTGGTCCATTGGTCCCCACAGCCCGGTGAGATGTCCGGGCACCCTGTAGAACGGGTGCAGCTTGGGCGCAGTGATTGGAGCGAAGGTGGTGGTGGAAAGGAGGGTGAGCCTCTGAGTGTGTGTGTCTGTCTGTCTGTGCCTGTCCATGTCCTCTTCATGGCGAGGTGGGCCTTCCCCTTCCACCTTGCCTTCCTTCCACCACACCAGTCCCATGAGCTGCCTGTGCTCCGGGCTGGCACCAGACTTCTTGCTTGTGCTGAATCCTGTGGCAGGATCTGCTGCTTCTGCCATTGCTTTGGGCTGAAAGGGTGCTGACCTCACGTCCTGGTGAGGTCAGCACCCTACCCAGAGGGCAGGGGGGAAGTGGGGGCAAGTAGTGCGCATGGAGGCCCTGGCCTCCAGGGTGACACACAGGGGTGTGTGTCAGCGTCACAGAGAACAAGGCGCTTGGACAGATCTTTCCCTAGTGCTCGAGCATGCTTCCCACAGCGGGCTGAGGCCTCCCTCTTGTCCCCCAAGCCAGCTCGGCAAGCCGCGGTTCTCTTTGGGCCAGATTTGACTGCCCTCTGATTTAACACTAAGGCAGCTTTCCTATTGTTGCAGGTCCCTTGAAATTCTGACAGACAACTGTGATGCACCATTGCTTTGCAATTCGAGGGCGCTCCCAGACCTCCCCACAGCCACACTTTGCCCCCAAATGAAGTACCCTGCTTTGAGGAATTTGGGGTAAAAATAGACCTTGTCTGACATGCTGTGGGGGGCCAGCCCCTCAGAACCTTTGTTGCGTATTGATAACAGCTCTCACCAAGCTGGGCTGCTGCTGTGGACAGTTGGACAGGCCAGAAGGCAGCCTGCACTCTGTTCTGTCCCCGAGAGCCCTCTCCGGATGGGGGGAGGTGGAAAAATACCCAGGATTCCCCAGGCCTTGGGGGTAAAGCATGGCCCTGTGGCCTCCGCTCTGGGCCGCCCGTTCTTTCCAGGGTCCCCCACCCCCCCTGCTGTGCTGTAGCCTTCTTTCCCCTAGGGGACCCCCACCCCATCACACCTCCAGCTGCCACCTGCACACCTACAGCAGAGGGGCCGTGTTTCCCTGTTTGCCTGGGACGGTCCCGGCTTGCGGTCCTCAGAGCTTCCCTGCACTTTAGGTGTCCCGGCATGGTCCCCACCGATGCCGCCCACAGACCCCTCCAGGCTTGTACGTCCACCCTGACATCTCCTGGCTCACTCCCCACAGTAGCTTGGGGTCAGCACAGCCAAGGCCGGACTGTTCTTCTTCCCTCCAAACCCAGTCCTCCTCCAGCTGCCCTTCCCAGTGGGCCCACCTCCCCCATCTGCTGGGTCCTCCAGAAGCCACAGTGCCCACTGCCCTCTGCCCCTGGCTGACCACTTTCCATCTCCACTGCCCTCTCCCTAGCTCAGGCCACACTCTCCCACCTGTTCTGCAGTAAACAACCTCCCCCCTGACCCATCCAGATCAGATTCATATTCCCTCCCTCGCTTGCTTGCTCACTCTTCCTCCCTCTCATGCGCATGCATGCCTCTAACCCACAGACTGAGAAGAGACTTCCCCACATGACCTACCAAGCTGCCTTCTTTCAGCTTCTGGGACCCACTAGATTCCCTCCTTCCTGCCTGCATGTGTTGTTCCCTCCGCCTGAAATGCTGTTCCCTCCCCTCTTCCTGAGTAATGCCTCTTCACCTTCCAAACTTCATCAGCTGTTCCCCTCCAGGAGCTTTCACTGGCCTCCCGTGATTTGCTCTTCTGGCTCTGGGTGCCTCTTTTTCTAGGAGCTTCTCAGTGAGACATTTTACCTTCCCGGGGGTGGCTCTCCCTAGACTGGACGCTCCCTGAGGGCAGAGCCCAGGCTTGGTTTTCTCAACCCTTGTGGCACAGCGCTCAGCACACTCCTGGCACAGGTAGTTGCAGGGTCACCCAGGCACCAGGGTCTCCTCCAGTCCAGGCACAGCCAGGGGCCTCTGGTCTTTGGACCATGCCCCAGATGCCCCTCATTCAAGGCTTGGAGCCCCAAAAGGCTGGATGTTCCTGGCCCTTCGCCCTGCCTGTTCCCTGTGGAGCCCTGGCCCTCCAGGGGTGCCTGTTGGGAGCAGAGACAGCCCCCCACTGAGCCACACAGGATGGCTTTTCCCCCAGATCCGGTTCCCTCCTAGGAATCGACCACAACTGCCACCTGGTTAGTGTGGTTCTGTGTCAGGTGCTCCCAGCCTTGAGGTGTGTGAGCTCAGGAAGGACCACGGCAACCTGCACGGGATGGGACAGACGGACACACCAGGACAAGAGCTGGCAGGACTAGGCCAAGGCAGTGGACCCCACACCTCCTAAGAGACAGCCCCTTTAAAAGCAGAAAGGGGAGTGGAAACGCACACCCGAGTCCCTCCCTGCAGTCCAGGGCCTGGCCTGAGCGCCTCGCCTGCCTAATCTGCTGGCCCTTCCCTGGGGCGGCCACTATGGAGGGCAGGGTCCCAAGCCCCCTGTGAAGGTGACCACCCGGCCCCCCGATTCTGGTCCTAGTGGTGCTAGTGGGAGTGGCCCCACCCTCCTTGGCCTGCTGTACATCAAGTTCCCAGTGGACAAAGCGGCTCCTAAGGTGCTGGCTGGAGAGAGGAGCCTGTGCAGGGAGCAAGTTCGCAGTCATCCTGGGCGTTGTCACCCGGTGCCCACGAGGGGGCGGTATCCCCGCGCTTTCCCAGTGCCTCGGACTCCCCCGCTGGCATCAGCGCATCCTGGCCGAGCTGCACAGTCCTGGGCAGATGTCCCCGAGAGCCGCCCCTCACTGGTCCCCCGGGCCAGGCGCAGAGCCCGGTGGCACAGCCCACAGGGCTGCGGGGCCACCTTCCCAAGGCTGGTCGTTTGCCGACTGCCGGGGCCACTGGCTTGTAGCAGTGCCGCTCCCGAGCACGCAGCACTTGTGGTCGGAGCGCAGAGCCGGGCGGTGTAGACATCATCCAGCCGAGGCATCCGGCTCCAGTGCTGTTGTTCGTCTCCCACCCCCGGCCGGCGCTCTCAGCTCCCGCCACCAGGAGCTCCTAGTCAGCGTCGGGGCCTGAAAGGACGGGCTGAGCCTAGCAGACGTCCTCCCTGCGGACTCAGAGTCCCCCAGGCTTCTGGATGAAGAGACTTCAGAAAGAGTAACTCGGTCACTTTGATTAGATGAGGTTATTGTTTTGTCCAAACATCTTACACACGGGGAAGCAGTCCGTGAAGGCGTCTGTCTCCCGACACACCAAACAACTTTCCCCTCGGGCCTCTCTAAGGCTGGGTCCTTCTGAGGGGCTGGGACACAGAGCAGGACGGGCAGGAGAGGCCGCGGTGCTGTGGCCGCGTGGGGACCGCCTGGCTCGGCTCTGAGCGGGTGGAGGTCGGCCCAGCTGTGGCCAGACCCGGCTCTGTGCGCCTTCCACAGCCCCACGGGCACTTGGTAAATTTTCTTTTAAAAATCTCATTTGCACTCATTTTTGAAACGCACTAAAAACACCCTCCACCCAAATACGATGTAGCAAAGAAGAGCGCCTTGGCGTCCGCAACCCGCCGCTTGATGTGCGAGGGACCACCAGCCGGCGAGGGCGCCCGTGCGGGGAGAAGTGCTGGGCGCCTCCGGTCACTGGCCGCTTTCTGTCCGCGCGGAGCAGAGCGCGCCCTCAGGCCCGTGCCGCCGGGGGAGACGCAGGCGCAGGCAGCTGGCTGAGCCAGCGCTGGTCCCCCGGCCCTGGCTTCACCCCTTTTCACCGTCCTCAAAACAGCCTCGCGGCCAAAAGCTAAGATTTTCACCCAAGACTCCAGGCCCGTGTAGCTCCACCCTGCAGGGAGGCAGCTGGTGGCGAAAGCGCGTCCAAGAGGCGTGCAAGGAGTTAAACGTAGTGGCAGTTCCCAGACCCACTTAGACTCAGGCCAGGCTGTAGGGGAGCTACCAGGGGCCCACACTGTAGAGGGCCCTGCATCTCGCCAACACACGCCCCAAATTAATCCATTAACAGACAGGCGGGCACCTCTGCCACCTGGAACCCACCCTCAGTGCCGGCCCAGCACCCGCTGCTGCACAGCCTTATCCCCACGTTGCTGAAGCCCCCCAGCAATGCTTCCCCCGCCTCCTGCCTGACACCCCTGAAGGCAGCCGCATCCAGGGTCTGGGAAGGTGGGGGGTCAGCTGCCACCGCCAGGGGCAGATGTTGCGTGGAGCCCGGGGAGGGCTTGAGACACTGATGGCAGAACTGGTGACAGCCACCTGTCGGGCACAGGACACCAAGAGCTCCCCTCGGGTCATGGTACCCATCTAAGGGCGGGGTTCTGTGTGCCTGAGCTTCGTCCCCCGTGCAGGCGCCGGGGCCCTGCACACACCGGGTGTGACTGTCCTCAGTCGTCTGTTCTGCCGACATCACACCACAGCTGTGCACGCTGAGCAGAGAGCAGCTGGTCAGGCTGAAGGCGCCGGTGCATTTCCCCAGCGCCCAGCTGTGGGCCCTAATCCAGGCTTCATCACCGCCAGCCTGCCACCCGCACTAGGCTGGCAGTAAATAAACGTCTCCATCTGAATTTACAAAACAAATGGAAGCCAAAGAAGAGCCATCTTTTGGTTGTTCTGCTTTTTTATTAATTGGCATTCCAAGTGAGATCTTTGTTTATTAAAATGGTTCTGTGGCTGCTGGGGGAAAAGATAAGGAAAATGTTGGATGTGACAAATTGAGGGTCCCTCTGCGTGGCCATGGGGCCTGGGGCCTAGCAGCCTCCCGCAGGCCCTTGGCCACTCTCCTTCTCTCGAGGAGGCCACTGCAGCAGCGACAAGGCTTCCGGATTCTGCCGGCCCAGAGCCGCTTCTAGAACCTTCTGTGGTCTAGCTTCTCCCACTGCCGCTCCTGCCGCTGGGGAGAGGTGGACACTTGCCCTTCCTAGGCCTGCAGGACCCGCCTCCCCTGGATGCACATGGCTTTGAAGCATCTCTGAGCTCGCCCACCGTCTCCTCGGATGCGTGCTTCCCTAAAATCACCGCACGGCTCACCCTGGGCTCGGAGGCCACGTGCTGGGGTCAGTTCAGAAGGACCTCCCGGGGGGAACGGCGGGAGGCAGACGCCTGCTGCCTCAGGATGCACACAGAGAAGGCAGGTGTGCTTCCTCGGCAGCACAGCCAGCCCCTTGCGGATGGGCACCTCTGAGAAACAAGTCCCCAGGGCTGCCGGCTGTGTCCCTACCCGGGGCCGGGTCTCAAGGGGGGTCTGCACAGAGCACCCTGCAGCGCTAGCCTCCTGGTCCTCCAGCCCGTGAAGGGGTCTCAGCAGACACGGCTCACCTCCATCTACCTCGGGTTTGTCGGTGGAGGAGCCTGGGCCCCAAAGGGGTGTCAGCACCAAGGAGGAGAACTCCCTGCCCTAGAAGTGGGGGGGACCCAGGATGGCAGTGCCCTGACCAGGTGTTGGGGGTGGGGGGTCTCCCCAGAGGCCAAGGATGCAGTGACAAAGGGTGGGAGGTAGAATCCAGACTCTCTCCATGCAAAGCCTCAAGGGCACTGGACATGTTAGCCTTGCCTCAGTTTCCCTCTCTGCAACAGGAACTCCTAGTTCCCGCTCCCCCCACCTCCGGGGCACATTGTGGGCCCAGGTGGGATCGTGTCTGAGCCATGCTTCAGGCATTTTAAATTTAAAACAATTTTAATGTTTTAACATTTTGATTGTGGTAACAGATCTGCAATATAACATTTCCCATCTTAGCCACTCTTGGGTGTGCAGTTCAGTGGGGTTCATTACAATCACAGTGCTGTGCGCCCCCCATTGCCCATACTTTCCCATCCCCCAAGTAGAAACTCTGCCCCCTGCCACTCCCACCCCCCCAGCCATCCCCCGGCCACCCCACCCCCCCAGCCACCTCTAATTTATGCTCCGTCTCCGTGAATCAGCACATTCTAGTTATTTCACAACCGTGAGCTCACACAATACTTGTCCTTTTGTGTCTGGCTTATTTCACACTACATTACGCTTTCCAGGTCCATCCGGGTTGTCGCGTGTAACAGAACTTCCCTCCTCGCAGCTGGGTGAAACTCCACTGTTCTCACTTTGTTTCTTCATCCATCTGCGATGACCTCAGGATGCTTCGACATTTCAGCCGTTGGGGACAATGCTGCTGCGAGCCCTGGTCCCAGACAGCTGTTCCCATCCTTCAGTTCCTGGGGCACGTCCCTGGCACCGGGATGGCCGGGCCCTATAGATAATTCAGGTCGTTCAGCTTTGGTGACCTGCCAGAGAGCAGCTGCTGCAAGTCTGTCTGTCTGTCTGCCTTTCTCCTCCCCCTCCCAGTTCACCCTTCTCCCTGCTGACTTCTGCACACCTGTGCTCACCTGGCCCCCAACACCACCCTTCACCACAGGTGCAGACAAGCTCCTCCGAGGTGGGCGTCTGCCCCCAGAGCCCTTCAGTGCCCACCTGCAGGCACCACTCACATGCTCCCTCGTGTCTGAGGCTTACCTTGGCCAGGTGTGCCCCTTTCAGGATGTCCCTGGGGGGGTGGAGGCCAGCCTGGCAGCGTGGCAGAGGAAGGAGCTGAACAGAGCCCCTCTGAGGTGGCCCCAGCCGGGCAGACTTTGTGATGCCACAAACAGGCCAGCCTGGCCTTTTGTCCCCACCTCCCCTGTGGTCACATCCAGGGGGGCCCCCAGGGGAGGGCCAGCTCCATTGCTGCCAGCTCTCCTCCCAGCCAATGCCTGCGATCCCCACCGCACACAGCCCACTCACCACCAGGTAAGAGGACCACCATGGGGTGGGCAGAATAGCCCCGGGGGAGCCCTGGGTCCTGGTGGGGGGACCTGGAAGGGCTAGGTGCAGACCCCCGGCCCAGAGGGCAGGAGGAGCTCCGCAGAGGAGGGAGCCAGGCCCCCTGTCCCTCCATCCCTGGGTGGAGTTCAGTGCCACCACTGCCTCGCCGAGATCTCGGGAAAGTGCCGGGACCCCTGACCCTCAGTCTCCCCAGCAGTAAATGGTGCTAGCAGGGGTCCCCCATATACTGAAGCCCACCAGCCATGGTTGCTGGGCCCAGAGCTGACCACCAGCTTCCCAGCCAGGCCCAGCTGTGCTACCCAACATCCCTCACTCCCCAAAACACAGCCCTTACCAGCCCCCCACCCCCTCGCCACCATGGGCCAGGCCTGGGACATGGTGAGGAGAAGGAAGGAGGGAGCACGGGGGCCTGGGGTGGGCTTTCCTTCTGGGGTCTCATCCTTGGAATCAGGTCTCCCCGAGCAGCTCAGGCCATAGACACCGAGTGTCAGGGGTCAACCCCCCAGGAAGGTTCTGGGCACCAGGTGTGCGCTGGCGGCCCACGGGATAAACTACAGCCCCCCCACACACACACACACACACTGGGCTCTGGCCTAGGGGGCTTTGGTTCTCAAAGGCACGAGCCCCCCTCTTCCAGCTCGCGCCATTCAAGGCACTGCCTGGTTCCTGCTCCCTGGTCCTGCCAGGGCAGGTGGGGCTGGGGTTTGAACCCAGGGCTCTGTGGTCCACTGCACATTAGACTCCTGGGGGCGCTGAACAAAGCCGAAACCCAACTCCAATCATCAGACCCGATCAGAACCCCTGGACAGGGGCCGCACCAGCCCTGGCTCAGACCCATCAGCAGAGGACAGAAAGCAGGGCTTGGGCGGTGGCCAAAGCACACGCCCCACACCTGCCATGTCACTGTGTCCCTGGCCCCCTCCCCAGCACTCAGGAGCTCACTGAGTCACCCCAACCTCTCCCATCCCCTGCCGCCTGTCTGTGGGTCTGCAGTTTGGCAGGGTCAGCCCCACTCCCAGCCATGGGAGGTCAGTGCCTGCGACGCACAGGGGCCTGAGGCCACAGCCTCTGCTGTGGGCCTTTCTGGCTGGCTGACCTGGGGAAGGTCAGCGTGTCTCAGTTTCCCCATGTAAAATGCCTGTGGCAGCAGCTGCCTCGTGGGGATGCTGAGAGGACCTAACGAGTAAAGGGGGGAATGGCTGAGCTCAGTAGGGGCAGGTTAAGGGGTGCTCCGCCGATGATCCCTCACCCCGCGTCCAACGTCTTCTCACCTGTCCCTCTGCAGGCAGCCAGGCCCAGGCTCACAGCCGGGTCACGCCGGTGGCTGCTGGCCTGTGATAGGGAAGAGGAACTCACTTCCCAGACCATCTGTGCTGCCCGTTCGGCTTAGAGGGAGCAGCCGCTGGCAGGTGCAGTCAGGTGGAGCAGGGCCGCCCTTGCCTCCACCCCGAAGCCACCTTTGGCAAACAAAGGCAGAGGATGTGCTGCCAGAAAGGCTAATCAGTGCCCCGGCCAGGGCAGGCAGGGTCCAGGGCTCTCGTGCTCCCCTGGGCTGCCCTTCCCTGCACCCCGTGCCTGGGTCTCCCTCCCGGGCCTCTCTAAATCCCAGGAGTGGCAGAGGAGCTCACAACTGGGCTAGAACGAAGGTCACAGCCCTAACCTAAATAAAGCCGCCTTTCCCTGGGCTCCAGTCCCCTGGCAAAGCCCTGGCAATAACCCATCACCGCAGGCAGCTGGGAGCTTAGAACAGACCTTCTCCCCGAGTCTTGGAGGCAGAACCTGAAATGGAGGTGTCGGCAGGGCCCTGCTCCTCCACAGCCTCTGAGAGAGGGTCCTGCTCAGCCCCCTGCAGCTTCTGGGTGCCCCACCCTTCCCCACCCCGGTGTCCCTTGGCTTGTGGCTACGCCCCTCCCATCTCTCCCCCGTCTTCTCACAGCCTCCCCTCTACATCTCTGTGTCTTCTGTTCCGTAGTTGGACATCGGTCTCTGGATTTAGGGCCCATCTAGAGAATCCAGTACAACTTTGTCTGGAGGTCCTCAACTTAATTACATCCACAAAGACCCTTTCTATTCCAAATAAGGTCACGTCCGCAGGTGAGGAAGCAGGTGTCTCTTTTCGGAGGGACACCATGCAACTCACTCCCCCTCCCTCCCTTCTGTGCAAGCCATGACAGTGTCTATACATGGACACGGAAAATTAATTGGGCCTCTCCTTCCTGCGCCCCTTCCACTCAGTAGTAAAAGGGTGGGGAGAGGAGTGGATGCATAAACTTTGTAAGCTGTTAGAGATGTGACGTCCTTTGAGAGCCCAGTCTGACCCCCTTGTTTTCAGGTGAGGGACCCAAAGCCCCAGCCATTTGCTTCTGCGCCATTTCAGACCCTTCCACTTCTCTCCCCGACGCCACCATCGGCTCGCCCCTGACCTCTCAACAGCCTCTGCCTGCCCTCGCTGCCTCCCACCTTGCCCTCTCCTTCTGCCCTAGTGGCCTTTCTGGAACCCTGCCTGGCCCATCTCCGTCCTGCTGAACCCTTCACAGTTTCCAGCACCCTCGGGCAGCGTCAGCTTCCACCATGGGGCCAGCCTCTTCCTCTCCAGCCTCCCTCTCCCTCCCCCACCCGCCAGGCGGCCTGAGAACCACCTGCCGAGCCAAGGATTTGCGGCTGGGCCTGGAAGCATTTCCCCTGCCCCCAGCCCTGCTGCCTACAGCCTGTTTTGGCTCAGCTCTGGTCATTCTTGCAGAGAATCTCTGCGACCCTCCTAGCCACTCTCTCAGCTTCCCCGTGCCTGGCCACCAGCACTCATGGGATTTGCGGCTGTCCTCTGTGGGCATATCCCCCCTCCCCTGACTGGTGAGCTCTGCCGGGACTGCCCCGGGTTGTTCGTCCCCTGTGCTCCCAGGCAGATGGAATGTGACCTGCCACCATCTCGTGGCCAGGAAGGAGCACAGCTCTGGCCCCCTGACTCCCAATCCAGTGCCATCCTTGGTCGCAGCCAGAGGGAAAGCCAAGTGGCAGGTCCTGGCGATCCAGGGCTTGGAAGGCGTCTGCTGGAGTGACCCTTCTGACGTTGTCTCCTGGGACAGGAAGGTCAGTCCCGGGGGGAGGTGCCAGGGGACCATGGTCATGCTTAAGGAATGCTGTAGGCCCATTCACACAACACACACTTACTGAGCACCTACTGTGTGCCAATCTCTGTTCTAGGCACTTGGGGTACACCATTAAACAGGATACGAACACCTACCCTCCCAGAACTTGCATCCCAGGGTGAGGACTCAGACAAACAAATGAATAAATAAGTGTTTAATTCATAGTGTTGGGGACCATGTAGGAAAATAAAGCTGGGTAAGTTACTGTTTTATACCAATGGCCCGAGAAGGCCTCACTGAGATGACAACTGAGCAGAGGCCTGAGTGAAGCAAGTCAGGTGGATAGCTGAGGGAAGAGCATTTGGGATTCAGGGCCAGTGCAAAGGTCCTGAGACAGGAACATGCTCAGCTTGTTCCAGGAATAGCAAAAAGGCTCAGGGAAGTGGAGAGATGGGAGAGGAGGTCAGAGGAGTGATGCCGGGTCAGCAAAGACCTATAGATAACTCTGGGTGAGAGGGGTAGTGGTCAGAGAGCTAGGGGCAGGATCTGGCTTTATTCCCATGTGGAGGATTTGCTGTAAGGGGCAAGGCAGGGCGTGGTCAGGAGGCTTTGCAGTAATCCTAGGCTGAGAAGGGGCGGCAGCTGGCATGGCACAAAGTGGCCAAATCCCAAATGTATTTGCAGGCACAGCTGATGGGACTTGCAGATAGATTGGGGTGTGAATGAGAGAGGAGCCCAGGCTGACTCTGAGCCTTTAGCCTGAGAAACTGGGAAGATAGAATAGCCTCCTCTGGTAGGGGCAGGGCAGGGAACTGGGTTTGGCACCCGGCACGAGTAGTTTTCCCGGTTCGGGGATAGGAGGTGACTGGAAAAGTCCTGCCTCTGGATTTCCCCTTCACCTCCCTGCATCTCCTTCGGCCACTCCCCACCTGTCTGGAGCCACCAGCCAGTGGGAGGGACACGGAGACAAGGCATGCCGGGGCCCAGCGCCACCCTGTCCCAACTCAGCCAGGCGGATTGGCCGGAGGACTCCGTGTCCCTGAGCGCCCAGGGCACGGCCCCACCACCCTTGAACCCCCAGCAGGGCCCCCCATGGCCTTGGTGTCGTCACCACCTGGAGCGGGCTGGGCCAGCTCTGCAGCTCCTCAGCCACAGGGGTGGACGGACACAGCAAGCCCCTCTCTGGGTTGTGGTCAGCGGTAGTGACAGAAGCTTACCATAGGAGGACCCAGAAACCCGGGGGCCTCTGCCACCTGCAGACTCTTCCAAATAGGGGTGTGCATGCAGGTGGAGGGAGCTGATGAGATGGCTTCCGTTAGCAACAGCATCTACGCTGATCCCTGCCACACTTTGCAGAGCCAGGCACGACGCTCCATACTGTGTGCATTCCTGGTCCGAGGGGCCGGGGGAGGGGGCGTTACTGTCCCCATTTTCAGAGAAGGAAATCGAGGCCCAGAGCTGTTAATGAATTGCCCCAGGTCACACGACTGGGAAGCAGCCCCTGAGGGCGAGTCCCTAACTGCCCTGCCTCTCCAAGCCCTGTACGATGGGGCCTCTGCCCACCTCCCCCAACCCCCATTCCTCAGCCCCAGAGTTCAGGACGTCCCACGCCCTGCTCAGACACACCCAGCCCTTCTAGCCCCTGGGCCTTGGCACGTGCCACCCTCACTTTCTGGGGTGCTCTTTCTGTGCCTGGCTCCCCATCTTTTCTTCACTTCTTCTGAGTGACTTCTCCAACCACCCCAACCTCCCCCCAAATCTAATCCTCTTCTTGCTTTTCTGATAACTCATCCATTCATGCAGCACCCAGGGTTCAGCTTCCCCGGGTTCAGAGCTGGACAGAGAAGGTCGAGAACAGGTCTGGGGGGAACCAACGGGAAATAACCAGCAGGCCAGGCCTCCCCCCACCCCCCAGGGAGATGGAGAACACCGTGCGGCCAGCAAGTCTGTCCGCGGGGGGCAGGCATTGTGCGGGGGCCACACACTCAGCACCGGGCCAGGTTCATCAGGCTGGAGCTTCCTTTACGCATCGGTCATGGCAGCCCTGGGGCCAGGACCCCTTTTTACTGTTCAGAATAGTAACAGACCTCACCCAGACCAAGTGCCATCCCCATTTTAATTGGGTCATCACAACAAGCTCCCAGGCGAGGAATCAATGGTCACACTTGAGCCGGCACCGGAATCCTCTGGAGTTCCCGGTCCAGTAGGCCTGTGTGGAGCCCAGAAAGTTGCACTTCTAGCACCTTCCTGGGGGAAGCCGATGCAGCCCTTCTGGGAGCCACTCTTGGAGAAATCACTGCCCGGGGCCCGCGGAGGGACAGACCCCCTACTGAGGACAAAATGTGACTTGCTGCGTCATCACGCCGGCGGGTGCGGAGGAGAGCCAGGTGGCCCCTCTGTTGATCAAGGAGGCACCTGTAGCCCGGAGTTTGATGATTAGAAGGCCAGGTGGTTGTAGAGAGGAAACCAGGTGAGGAGGAGACCCGGGTCGGCTGCCGTGCGCCCCTCAGTGCACGGCCAGCCCCCCAAGTGCCAAGGAAAACATGCCCAGCACAGGAAGAAAAGGCCTTACCTGCTCAGGAACTTGCAGACAAAGCCCACACACGGCGAAGGAAGGAAGCCAGGAAAGTTGGAAACGAGGTCTTGGGAGAGAGGGAAACCACTGTGCCCAGGCTGAGGGGGCATCGAGGCAGAAGAATTCAGGCCCAGGAGACTGCCCATTAGGGCAGGAGTCAGGGCTGCGGGCCTGTGTGCCCGCCACGCTCGGCCTCGCGGCTGGGTGTGGTCCACCTTGACCGGCGCCTCCTGCCTGCTGGGCATCCCCCCCCCGGCTCTCTGGAGGGGCCTCCCAGCATCGCGGACTCTGCGGTCTGGCCACAGGCCACACAAACCCTTTTGCTCAGAAGGGAGATAACAAAGGCCGAGGGAGGCGAGGCTGAAGGATGCGTCAGGGCTTCAGCAAAGCTGCCCGGGGGCAAGACCTTAGAAGACAAGGACGATCTCATCAGGACGAAAAGGGAGGGATGAGTGTTCCAGACAGAAAGGACAGGGCGTGCAGGACAGAAAGGACGTGTATTCAGCCAACTGTGGGCTTTAGATATGGCAGGAATGTCAGTCTCAAGGTGGGACAAAGCAAGAGACGCAGCTGGGGAGATAAGCAGGGGCTGGCAGGGTGGTGGTCCACGGCTCTGCTGAGTTTAAAGTTTTCTCTCAAAGACAGGGGCAGCCATTAAAGCCTTTTAAGCAAGGGAGGGGTGCGGTGGGATTTGATTCTAGAAAGATCTCTCGGTGGCAGGGGGCAGGGAGGAAAGATGCTGTTGAGAGGCTGCTGCACAAATTCAGAAGCAGAAGGTGCACCAGTGGGAAACCTAACAAACATTAACACTTGCCTTCCCTATGACCCTACAAGTCTGTATTTAATCCAAGAAAATGAAAGCCTGTGTCCACACGGACTTACCAGGGAATGGTCATGGAAGGCGCAGGAAGGAGCCGACATCCATCCACAGGAAATGGAGAAGCTACTGAGCTGGACTCAAGCAGTGGAAGAAAAGCTGTTACAGTAAGGAGGAGCAAACCCTGGACACACTCGTCAATGTGGATGAATCTTACACAGAATATTGACCAGAAAGAAGCCAGACACAAAAGAGAACATTCTGTCTGATTCCATTTATATAAAACTCAAGAACAGACAAAATTCACCCATGGGGACAAAATCCAGAATAGGGGTTGGCTGAGAGAGGGCCTAAGGGAAACTTCTGGGGGCTGGAAATGTTTCATGTCTTGATCTGGTTGGGGGGTGTGCTGGTTTGAATCTGTGGTGTACCCCAGAAAAGCCATGTCCTTTAATCTTCATTCAATATTGCTGGGTGGGAGCTCTTTTATTGTTTCCATGGAGATGTGACCCACCCAATTGTGGGTGGGACTTTTTGATTAGATGGTTTCCATGGAGATGTGTCTACATCCATTCAAGGTGGGGTTGCTTACTGGAGCCCTTTAAGAGGGAACCATTTGGGAAAAAATTTGAGAGCCATAAGAACTCATGCAGGCAGAGACCTTTGGAGATGAAGAAGGAAAACACCCCTGCGGGAGCTTCTTGAAGCAAGAAGCCTGGAAAGGAAGGTAGCAGATGTCACCATGTTTGCCATGTGCCTTTCCAGTTGAAAGAGAAACCCTGAACACCATTGGCATTCTTGAACCAAGGTATCTTTCCCTGGATGCCTTAGATTGGACATTTCTATAGCCTTGCTTTAATCTAGGTATTTTCACAGCCTTAGAACTGTAAACTTGCCACTTAATAAATTCCCCCTTTTAAAAATCTGTTCCATTTCTGGTATATTGCATTCTGGCAGCTTGCAAACTAGAACATGGGGTCACACGGGTATAGATGAAAACTCAAAATAGACAAAAGTCTATCGACAGAAGAGTAGAACATATGGAATAAAA
>PVIY010046481.1:0-18468 GCA_004026745.1 Myrmecophaga tridactyla | reverse complement strand
ATTTTTCTTTTGCTGCTTGCATGAGTCTCACTTGTCTTTGAGTCCTGATAATTTGATTATTATATGTGTCAGCGTAAATCTGAGTTTAACCAACTTTGAGATTATTGAACTTTTGTGAGGTATACATACAAATCTTATATTAAATTTAGAAACATTTCTACTGTTATTTCTTTTAATATTCTTTATTCCCTTTTTCTCCTCTCCTTTTAGCAGTATCATTATGCAGATGTTGGTATGCTTGATGGTGCCCCAGAGGTCTTTTAGGCTTCATTTATTTTTCTTCATCATTTTTTCTGTTTTCCTTCTCATATAGATGACATTAATTGATTTATTTTTATGTTCTCTGATTTTTTCATCTGCCTGCTTAAATCTGCTTTTGAAACCACCCTGTGAATTTTTCATAGCCATGTATTTTTCAGCTTTCTTTGGTTCTCTTTACAATTTCTTTCTCTTTATTGATATTATCTATTTGTTGAGATACAATTTTCCTGGTTTCTTTTGGCTTTTGACCATGCTTTGCTTTAGCTCACTGAGAATATTCAAGGCAGTTAAAGTGATTGTCTAATATGTCTTTTGACTCACCTTCAGGGACTCTGCTTGCTGTATTTTTTTCTCTTAATGGGCCTTACTTTCTTGTTTCTTTGAATTATCCATAATTTTTTTTTTTTTTGCTGAAAATGAAATTTTGAATAGATGCCTTCCTTACTGGGGTTTGCTGTAGCTACTTCTTATGAGTTGTTTTTGTTTTCTTGTTTAGTGACTTTTCTGAACCATCTTTGGCAAAGCCTATATTCTTTGCCATTTTTTGGCCCCTGAAGTCTGTGTTTCATTAGCGCAGTAGATAAGTGCTATCTACTTTTTTGACAGTTTTCTTAAATGTTTGTAGGTGGGGGGGTGTGAGAGAGAAAGAGAAAGTAGAGAGAAGACAGGAGAGGAGAAAAAGAGAGAGAGGGGAGAGTTGGGGAGAGGGAGAAGGAGAGGGAAGGAGAGAGAGAGAGAGAGAGAGATATTTTGTCCTAGTCTTCGTAGATTGGCTTTGTGTTGGGACACTCAAACTCTTAGGCAAACCACTTTAAATCTGACTTTGCTTTCACTTCTTTTGCAGGCCCTTTAAGCTAGTTGGTAGTGAGTGACTGTTGTCTTTCTAGGCTTTTTCAGAGCATGCATTTAACCTTGGTCGTGTATGTGGCATTCTCAGTTCTACACTATACAAGGCACTTTTAAGAGCTCTTATTCCTCTACATATCACCTTTCCCAAATCCTTCCCTCTCAGGACTTCAGTTCGGTGATTGAGCATCATGACTGTTATGCTTTGCCCCAGGTTTTGTGCCAATATGTGTGACTTGGCAAAAAGGCATTTAGGAAGATATTCCAGCCCTGGGATTCCCCAAAGTCAGGTGAAACAAAAGCAAGCCTTTGTGTTAGCGCTTTAGGTGGTTGCTAGGAAGGTCAAACCTCAATCTTAACAGAATCCATATTGCTTCCTCTGACTCTAGCAACTTTCACCAGGAGTGCCAGCTGCCATTGTCATGGACACTGCTGACCTGGGGTACAGGGTGGGGATGGTAGGCAGGTGATTTAAGATGAAACTGCTTTCTTTCCATAAACCAGATGCTTTTCTCTTCAACAAGCCTTCTCCTAGTTGTTGTAATGCTTTTACTAGATTCTAGCATTCTACAAAAGGGGATTTTTGTCAACTCATTGTTTTTTGTTTTTTGTTTTTTTTTTGGCAGGATCGAGCTCTGGATATCCCTACTCTGTCTTTTTTGATGATATCCTCAATTTTTTATTTTAAACCATTTACACTGAATGTGATCTTGATATGATTGGGTTAAAGTCTACCATCTTGATTGCTTTATTTCCCTTGTTTCTTGTTTTGAGTTTTCTGACATCGAATGAAATGTCCTTTTTAACTAAAGGATTTCCCACATTAATAACATATATAGGGTTTTACCTCTGACATACTTTGTGGGTGGATGTTTTGTAGGATTTTCCATTTTTGTCATATTCAAAATTTATTTCCAGTTTGTATCTGCCATTGTCATTACATACAAATGAGGTTTCCTCTGTGACAGTTTTATAAAACTGAGAAGTGTGAGAGAAGGTTGAGAGAAGTGTGACTTCTTGCTGAAATTATTTCCATTACATTATAGTCATAGTGTTTCTCAGACATGTGAACTGTATTATATTTCAAAATGGCTCACTTACCACTGGAAGATTTCTCACATTGGTTAAATTGAAAATGTTTATCCCCTGGGCCAGATTTCTTGAGTTGTGTTATTACAGTTTTGACTAAGTTCATCTTCTTTAGATGATTTCCAACCTCTGTGAGAACTTTTATGTGCAGTACAGGGAGCCTTATCATGAAGGACTTTCCAAATTCATTACACTCAACAGATTGCACTGAAATTTGAACTTTTGATGCTTGGCCATATCTTCCTCATAGCAGAACTTTCACATGTTTATGACAGCCACAAAATTTCTCTGCAGGAGTTATCTTAAAAGTAATATCAAAAGCTAAATTCTGACATACACTAAACTGCTTTCTTTGTGGAATAATTTCTATTATTAATTATAAATTCACAAATAGATGCAAATTCATTCCTTGTGAGTCAAATTTATGAGTCATTTTTGTTGAAGAAACAGGAGCTACATGCAGATTAAATAGTTTTCCTAAAACCTTCTCTTTCTCTTTAGCAATTTTTTTATTGATAAAACAACATACAAGTACATACATTCTTAACATACCCACATTCCATACACCCCCTTTGGATGGTTGTATCTTTAGCACAGCAAGATTGCAGGTCATTTAACTCTGCCTTTTAGAACCTTGCACCCTAGCTTCCCCACCCCTTCGGCAGGCTCCAACTCAGCAAATGTCCTGTGCAGAAACCCAGCTGTGCATTCAAGCCCCTCACCTTGAAGTTTCTAATTCCAATCCCAAATGACTACTGAAAGTTTTTCTGGTTCCCCTTCCACCTAGCATTGACCTCATTCTATCCTACACTCAAGTCCTTAACTTACAAATGCCACATACACCCAGCCCCTGAAAAATAATGGCAGACAATCCTCAACTCTCTTACAAATAATCCTCTCCTCTCTAGAACTTTAGTTCATCTAGTTCTTACTTCTGAAGTCCTCTCTCATGTCTTTAAATGTAGCACTTTAAAAATTAATCAGCTTTTTCTAGTTTCTTACAGGAGGCCTGCCATGACCTACTATATACTTCCCAGAAACATAATCATACCGTTCATTTTCTGCCAACTCATACTATGACAACTCATGGTATGGCAACTATTTTGAGACATGTTATTTCTAACCATTTGCTATGACTGAAACCAAGATTCATCTTGTATCTGATGGTGTGCTTAGTTTAATGGGCATTTTCACTTAGTAGTGTATAGAATGGTTTATCTCACAATTAATGCCTTTTCCACTTTATGGAATATTGAAAATTTTTCTTATGAAAGGTAGAATGTTAAATATTTCATGTATATCTGCAGCCTATATCACAGCCTATATAACATTCTGGCAGATGTTACTACAACTCTCCTTTTTTAAAACCCCTATGAGCAGAAATTAAATCACTGGTTCACACATACTGTGCACAAGGACTTTCTGGAGACCTTTCCCAGACAAAATTAAGCTCTTGCCAATCATACCTTATAAGTAAGAATTAAGAAGGATGTGAATTGGGCACATATATTTAGAAAAGGTTCCCATATAAAAATTTTTGAATGAATAACTATGATCTATTTTTCCCTTGCCTATCTTTGTGGTCTGAACAACATGATTGTGTCTGTATCTAAGTACATTATATTCCAGACTTAGTAAAACAGGGGATATTCACTTCTGTTGATATTTCTGTTGTATAAAAAAGGTTCATATATGCACTATTGAATTTTGGAAATATTGACATTTTAGGCCAAATAATTCTTTTTTGTGGGGTGCTGTCCTATGTTATTAAATATCAGTGTGAATGGTGAAGTGTTAGATTGTGAGGTAGAGCCACTAAGTGAGTTCACCTTTTATACATGGAAAATTAAGCTGAAAATTTATATGTACAATAACAACAATAATGGTAATGAGGGCAAGCTTTTACCAGATGACAGATATAATTTCTAAGCACTTTAAATGAATGTACTCAATGAAATATTTAGAGAGGAACAGTATTCAATAATAAAAGATGTGTTCAAGGGAAGAGTCGCATATGTATTTCAGGAGACTGGAACTAATGGAGGCTAGTGTGGTTATAACAGGTGAAACCACAGGTTTAGCTTTACCTGTTAGTGCAAGAGAAACCAAATATTCATGTAAAGAAACAAATTTGAATTCTAACTGGAAATTTTACCAATAAAATTAGGAGAAACTATGGTCTGATTCTGGGTTCTGGCTGGAATCCATCCATGGAAACCAAGAGAATACGAGGAAATGTAGAAGACATCATTCTAGATAAAACAACAGAATCTGTAGAGTGATCATTAAGAAAAAATGAAAAAAAGAATCAAAGACTTAGAGCAACTTTTAGGGCAGTTATGGAAGAAAAAAGATGATAGTATGGAATAACTAATATGGATATGGGGAATGTGAGAAGAATTTATCATTCATGAAAGAAAAATTTAGTTTTGGTTTCTGATGTATTGAAAATGAAAGGACTCAATTGTCAAAGATTAGGAAGTCTCGCATGTAGGTAAAAGATGGGACTACAGTTCTGGTGGGACACACAGCCATGAGGTAATTATTTGGCAGGTGCAGTGGGCTGCTATGTTAATGGCCCCCAATTCATCAAGCCTCCCAATATCCAGGCCCTTGTGAAGTCCCCTGTCAGACTCACTCAGAGATTGACCAAGTGACATGCTTAGAACACTGGGACATCAGCAAATGCAGCCTGTGCAAGAGGTCAGCACTTCAACACTTGGGCTTGTTCTTTTGGATCTCTGAGACCATGATTCTATAAAAAAGGCTTAAGTGAAAGACCATGTGGAGAGAAGCCCAAATATCCCTGCTGTTCCACATTGCAGGTGAGGCCTAAGCTATCAGAGGCCATCCTGGATAACCCTTCCATAAGTCAAGAACCCAGATGATGGCAGCCACAAGAACAACCCTGGTGGGACTATGAGGAGAACCACCTTGCTGACCCAGCTGAAAATGCAAACTGAACAAATGGTTGCTTCAACTCACTAATTGGTGGGTAAGCGCTTTTACACAGGAATAGGGAAGTATGAACCAAATCAGTGTTTTGATGTTAAATTCAGGGAGACATCGACTGTAGGAAGGATGATTACAACCATCAAATGGAGCAAAAATGTTTGGTAGATGATTGAAGATGCTGGAATATAATTTCAGGAGTGAGGAAAAAATAGGAAATGATCCATCTGCATTCACTAAAGAAGTGGGAGATAATTTCACAGTGAAGGAGGAAAAAATGGACGTAAGTGAAAGGAACTTGAGTCATATAGGCTTAATTTTGCCATAAACAATATCACTGGACAGATCTTAAAATAGTTGTCTCTATTGTCTACCCATCATCTGCTCTCACACTTTTCTTACGTAAATGTGATATATACCTAAGTACATATGTAAGTAAAAAGTAATGTAGTAAACTTAAAATTCAAATGCTCAGAAAGCATAATTTGCTAGAGATTATTAATGCATTTGAATCTATCTGGATATGCTTCACCTATCATGCCTCCCCCTCTTTTCCAACCCCAGATGTAACTCTTATCATTCACAGTTATACTATATGTTTGGTGCAGAAAGCAAGAGGCTGTTTAGTGTTTACTGTTTCTGAGTATTATTAATATGGTATTGTAACATATAGACTCCTGAGATTTGCTTTTGCACTATGTATTTTGATTCTTAGATTTATACCTGCTGTTGCATGTAGCTAATGTAGCATACTATATGGAAATATGATTTATTTTTAAGCAACCTTGTAGGAACATATCAGATCATTTCTAGTTTTTATTCTTACAAGTATTGTTGACATGGACATCCTTTTTCCTGGTGAAACATATACAGTAGAATTTTTCTAGAGTATGTAAGCTAGGGAGTGGAACTGCTGGATACAGAATGAACATATTCACTTTAAGTGTAATGTCCACCTCCTTCCCCAGGGTACTGTGCTAGTTTATACTGCCGCTTGCCTTGTGAAATTCCTCTTATGACATTACACCAAACTATCATTCTCTGGGTAGAGTCTGCCTTCTTACTCTTTGACAACTTACTGGGTATAAATTCACAACTCATGATATGAAATTACACCTGCCAGATCACTAATAAGGTAACAAATATGCATGGTAGGTACTTGAACTTTACCTTTGAAAAAGGTCTGATCTGTTTTTTGCCCATTTTCCATTTTAATTATTTACTTTATGAAATAACTTGTCTGATGTTCAACTTTAAAAAATATTTTCTGATTTCTAAATGTGTGATAAGCATATTTTCAAGTACAATGGGGATGAAACATTAATGAAAATATAGAAAAATACTTATCCTCATAGGCCTTATGTCAGAGGATGTAGAGAGACAATAAACAATTTATAAGCAGGCAGGCAATGGCAGCTCAGTGGCAGAGTTCTCACCTGCCATGCCAGAGATCCAGGTTCAATGCCCAGTGCCTACCCACTGGGGGGTGGGGAATATATACATAATATCAGCAATTTACATTATATTAGATGGTGAGAATGGGTTTGGAGAAAAATTAAGTGGAGGAGGGGAAGACATGGAGTACTGGATGTGAGGGGTGCAACTTTAAATGGGGTATCATGAAGTCCTTATCACAGGAAAATTAAGAAAAGTTTGAATGATTTATGCATTCCAAATGCCCACCTATTTGGGTTATATGTGTTACAAATATCATCTGTCACTTTGGTCCATCTCTTATGTCTTTATTAGGTGTGAACATAATATACATCTGCATAAAACTCTTGTATGGTATATGGCATTACAAAGTGCTAAATAATTTTTAATAGAGAATTAGAAACTAAGTCAAGAAATAGAACAGGATTGGCTCTGCAAAAACCTGTATTTACTATTTTTGCCTGATCACAACTTCTTTATGCTGAAATTTCACCACTCCTTAATATTCATGTAATTTGATCTTTGCTTTTCCTTATAGTTTCACCACCAACATATAAATTCCTAAAAATGCAGTTGAATTTTGCCTGTTTCTGACCTTTACATAAATGTAACCATATAGGCATATTCTTTTGTTTATTTTGCTTAATATGTTCTAAACATTTAACAAGTTTTTCTGTAGCTGCCTAATATTCCATAAAGAATATAACTGCTTCTCCCATCTACTGTTAATAAGCCTATGTTTGGCAATTACAAAAACTAATGCCCTAAGTATTATTTTATGCATCCTATAGAGTACAATCATGACTTTTTCCAGGGTATACAGTTCGGAAAAGCATTGATTGAATATATGGCATGCATAACTTTTAAAAATTGTTATTTAGGGCTATTCAGATATTTTAATTCTTCTGTATCAATTTTGGTAAGATGTATTTTTTTGTTTTTATTTTAATATTTTTTCTTGTATACAACAAACAAACATACATTCTTGACATAAAAACGTTACATACATGGTGTACAATCAATGGCTCAAAGTATCATCATATAGTTGTGTATTCATTACCATGATCAGTTTTTTGAAAATTTGCATCACTCCAGCAAAAGAAAGAAGAAAAAAGAAAAAACTCACACATGCCATACCCCTTACTTCTCTTGAAAAAACTTACGCATGCCATACCCCTTACTTCTCTCGCTTTGACCACTAGAATTTCAATTTACTCAGTTTACTTTAACCTTTGTTCTCCCTGTTATTTGTTTATTTTCTATCCATATTTTTTACTCATCTGTCCATAACCTAGGTAAAACGAGCATCAGACACAAGGTTTTCACAATCACACAGTCACATTGCAAAAGCTATACCATTATACAATCATCTTCAAGAAATATGGCTACTGGAACACAGCTCTACAGTTTAAGGAGCTTCCCTCTAGCCACTCTAATCACCATAAGCTAAAAAGGGGATATCTATATAATGTATAAGAATAACCTCCAGGATAACCTCTCAACTCTGTTTGAAATCTCTCAGCCACTGACACTTTATTTTGTCTCATTTCTCTCTTCCCCCTTTGGATCATAAAGGTTTTCTCAATTCTTTGATGCTACGTCCCAGCCCATCCCAGGATTTCTGTCCCACATTGCCAGGGAGTCATGTACCAAGTAGTGGGGGGGAGGGCAATGAGTTCTCTTGCCATGTTGCCTTAGCGAGAGAGAGGCCATATATGAGCAACAAAAGAGGTTCTCTGGGGGTGACTCTTAGGCCTAATTTTAAATAGGCTTAGCCTATCCTTTGCAGGGATAAGTTTCTTTGGGGCAAATGCCAACATTGAGGGCTCTACCTATTGATTCTGTTGTCCCCACTGCTTATGAGATTATCAGGAATTTCCCAGATGGAGAAGTTGAATTTTTCCCCCTTTCTCCCCATTCCCCCAGGGAGACTTTGCAAATACTTCTTTATTCACTGTTCAAATCACTCTGGGATTTATCAGGGCATCACACTAACCTGGACAAACCAACAAAATCTCATGCCCTATTCAAGGCTCAATGTATGATGTTCAATTAAACTGACCATACATGTTAAATTAGGAAATGTACTAGTCAAAATATAAATTTTGCACCAAATAAACATTTCTCCCTTTAGTCTCACACAGAAATTGAAGTTTTAAAATACGAATGACTATGTACTTTCAAATACCCTCAATACTGACATTCCTTTGTTCTTCCTCATGCAAAAACATTTTTTTAATTTGTACATTTAGTCACTATCATTGTACACTCTAGGCATTCCTAAATTATACCATCTCAGACTCTATCCTCTTCCTTACCTTCTGATTTCATATGTGCCCCTAGCCCTTTGCCCTCTGTCATTCTCACATTCAGCTTCATTCAGTGTACTTACATTACTGTGCTACAACCAAGTAGTATTGTGCTACTCATTTCTTAATTTTTACAGTCAATCCTGTTGCACAATCTGTATCCCTTCAGCACCAATTACCCAATCTCTACCTGTATTAGTTAGGGTTCTCTAGAGAAGCAGAATCAACAGGGAACACTTGCAAATATAAAATTTATAAAAGTGTCTCATGTGACCATGGGAATGCAGAGTCCAAAATCCACAGGGCAGACTGTGAAGCCGATGACTCCAATGGAGGGTCTGGATGAACTCCACAGGAGAGGCTCACCAGCCAAAGCAGGAATAGAACCTGTCTCTTCTGAATCCTCCTTAAAAGGTTTCCCATGATTAGATTAAGCATCACTCATTGCAGAAGACACTCCCCTTTGGCTGATTACAAATGGAATCAGCTGTGGATGCAATTGATGTGATCATGATCTAATTCTATGAAATGTCCTCATTGCAACAGACAGGCCAGCACTTGCCCAACCAGACAAACAGGCACCACAACTTTGCCAAGTTGACGCATGGACCTGACCATGACATCTACCCTATTTCTATCTCCTGATACCTGTGGATAACTTTATTTTAACCTAGCTAATATCATCCTCACTTCAAGTGACTCTACCAGTTTATATTTCCACCATCACTGCATGAGGGTCTCCAATATTCTACCTTTTCACCAGCACTTGGCATTGTTGGATTTGTTAATCTCATCTTTTGGATAACTCACCATTTTATTTTACATTTACCTCAAAACTAATGAGACTGAACATGTATTCAAGGCCATTCACATTTCATTGAAAGTTCCAGTTCATACTCTTTTGCTCATTTTTTAATTGGGTTGCCTACCTTTTTCACACATTTACTTAGAGAAATTCTTTATAACTTCAGGATGCTTATCCTTTCTAGGTTACTTGAACCTATCTGTCACTCTGTGGCTTGTCTTTTCACCTATTTAATGATATCTTATATGAACAAAGTTCTTAATTTTAACATAGCCAAGTCTTTTCTTTTGGGCCTTTTTTTGTATCTTTTGGCCTTCTAAAAATAATTCTGGAAAATAAAGGTGTTCACTTCAGAGTTGACTTTCTGGAGTCTCCTTCCATCTGCAGGATTCTTTCTGGCACTGCTCAGTAACCTACCTGAGTAGCTCCAGTTTGAGAATTGCTCCTCTAACAACCATGGCCCTTTTCCTTGTTTCAACTTCAAAACCACCTCTGGTTTGAAATGGGAACAACTGAGAACTTAGGTCAGATAAATGAGCCTTTTGGTTTCCAAAAGTGGAAGAAGACAAAGCTTCCAAGGCAGCAACCTGAAGGTCTTGTCTAAACTCCCCATTGCTTTCAAACGCTCTAGTCCTAAGAGTATTCAGTTACTTTAGACTCTTGAAAGAAAAGACTAAATATTTAACTAAATATTTAACATAAACTCTAAATAAAGTGTCCATGTGTACAGGAAACGTTTAAAGGAAATATCTTTTATAGAGAAGAACACAGGAAAGTCATGCAAACATGCTCACCCACAAAGCAAGGTGGCTGTATTTCTCCAGCATCACATCTCTGCACAGGGTCCTCTGGGCAGGTCCCGGGAGCTGCCACTCCTCCTGGGTGAACTCTACAGTGATGTCCTAGAATGTCACTGTCTGTGACAAGAGATCTCTGTTCAATATGAAGGGTCATACTTAGGTTTTATAGAAAATATACAAGAAATCTACTCTTACACTGTTTACTGTAAAGATCTTTAAGCAAATGTTTGTAAGAGATCCCTATTTTGGACTTAATTTTATCTTATACTCTGCAGGTACTCAATTATACAAAATGCTTATAGCATATAATTCACTTGGATATATTTATAAGTTATATACATGTATTGTCAACAAATATATTAGAAAAGCTACTGTTTTTTAATTCTTATTTTTCTAGCTCAAATAAAATATAAACAAACTTCCTACAATTTTCATTCCACACCCCAACAGATTTCCTTTGGCATACTCTAGGTCAGCCTTCAGAAACCTATGAATGGCCCATGGGCCCATTCCAGCTTGCCACTTTTTTTATATAAATAAAGTTTTATTCAAACATGGTGATGCCCAGTTATTTATAAAAGAGCAGAGCTGAATTGTCCCATCAAAGACTGCATGACTCTCAAAGCCAAAAAAACTTACTATCTGACTCTTTACAGAAAAAATTTGCCAATCCTTGGAACATACAATCCAACTAAAAGAATTTAAATCATCCAATTAAAACCACAACAAATAAACTATTTTTTAAGAAAGTTATTTGTAGACTGAAAATAAAAAGGATGCAAAATGATATCTCATGTAAACCATAATGAAAAGAAAGTTGATGTGGGTTATATTATTAACAAAACAGTAGGTTTTAAAGTAAGAAACAATTATGAAAAATAAAGAGGAACAGTTTATAATGATAAAATGTTCCCTTCAACAAGATAAAGCAAAGTTAAATTTGTATGTAACTTTCCCAAATATATAAACAGAAGTTGACATAAATGGAGTACATAAATCCAGTTATTTGTGATTTTCAAAACAACTCTCAAACTCACATAAAAAGTAGACTAAAATAAATAATAAGGATAGAGAACAGGGGTTAGTAAACTACAATCTAAAGGAAATATATGGCCTGCCACCTATTTTGTAAGTAAAACTGTACTGGAAGACAGACATGTTCACTCCTTTATGTATTATCTACAGCTGCTATAGTGCTTCAATTGCAGAGCTCATTAGCTGCAACTGAGACCAATCCCTGGAAGAAACAAGTGTTCTAACTTGTGAAATCACAAGCCAATATATTACTGTTGCTGAGCCAATTAATTGCATGCTAGTTGTTTTAGAATCTAGTAAACAAAAATAAGAAATAAAGGAAAGTATGAAGAAAATGTCTCACTAAATAAGAGGTTCAATAAGGAGATTTTGAAAAAGAACCAGCTCATTGGGCTCTCACCTGATCCAAATGGTGGAGTGAAAAGGTTTCCCCAAAGAAGTTTTGAGCAACCAGTAAGAACTTGCAGAAACGTGGTTCTCAAAGCTATGAAAAAAAAAAAAGTTAAAGGACTGCAGTATTAGAGTTTCTTCCAAATCAAGAAAGACTACTTAAAAGCAGAGGATCTTGTGGTGCCCTAGCTGGTCTCCTTTTACAGGATAGCAATGTCCTCTATTCTATAGGAAACAGATTCTTCACAGTCCCAGGCCTGTCATGGAAGAGACCTGCACTCCCAGTGTGGATCCCTGATCCTGGTTTCAGAAGGAACAGAGTAACCCTTGTGCTCATGCAGGCAGCATGTAGGTCTGGCCTAATCTGTCTGTTGGTGGCCTGAGGGATTTCTATTGCAGAACCTATCCTATGTGCAGAAAGTGGCACAGAAAACTCCTACAGAACACTATGGGAGGCAGTCAAGTGTTGCTGCTTAGGGAAAGATATTGCTGGCTTGAACATACAGTGAAGTGCCTGGGACTGTGAAGAATCTGTTTGCTATAGAACAGAGGACACTGGTATCCTGTAAAAGGAGAATTCTTAGGGCCAAACATGCATGCCCAAGACAAGACACACATGCAGAAAGGACCAAGGAGGCCCCTATGCTTTGGCTTGGAGCTATTCTCTAAACTCTCTATATGGATAAACTCTAAAGGAGATTACCCAAACAGATTAATCTGCACTGGGAGAGGGATTTTCATTTTTCCTTTTTTTGGGGTTAGCTCCTGGCATTCAATGAAACCTCTGGCATAAAACTAGCTGGATATAAATGCAAGGAACAGATGTTTCAGGGTCTAAATCCCAGCAATAACAGCTTAAAATACCAAAATGTCCAAGTTTCAACAAAAGATTTTTAAAATACAAAGAAACAGGAAGTTATGGTCAAGTCAAAGGAGAAGATTGGAAACCATCAATGAGGAGATCAGACCTGGGCATTCCAGATGAAGACTTTAAAAAAGAAGTAATGGTTGAAAACTTCTGAGATTTAATGAAAGATGTGAGTATATATATATCCAAGATGCTCAATGAACTTCAACCAGGATAAACCTAAATAAACTGAAACTGCACAACATTACAATCAAAATATTGACTTACAAATATAAAGAGAGAATTCTGAAAGCCAAAAGAGAGAAGCAACATGCCACATGCAGGGGAGCCTCAAGAAGATTATGAGCTGATATCTTATCAGAAGCCATGGATGCAAGAGAGCAGTGGAAAGACATATTTCAAAAATCAGAAGCAAAAAATTTCCAACAAAAAAATCTGTATATGACAAAATTATCTTTCAAAAATGAGGAATTAATGGGTGTTTGAGGGCAGTTCAGTGGTAGAATTCTCACTTACCATGCAGGAGACCCGGGTTCAATTCCTGAACCCATGCACTTCCCTAAACAAACAAGCAAACAAAAACCAAACAAAAAAATTTAAACAAATGGTGCTGCAATAGTGGGATAGTCACATGAAAAAAGAATGAAATGTGACCCCTGCCATATAGCACACACACACACACACACACACACACACACACAGAGAGAGAGAGAGACAAATGGGGGATTAAGACATTCCTTGATAAACAAAAGCTCAGAGATTTTATTACCACTAGGCCAGATCTACAAGAATTACTAAAGGGAGGTCTGTACGTTGAAAGAAAAGGACACTAGAAAATTGAGTGAAACCACACAAGATGAAATAAAGATTTCTGGTAAAGGAAATGATGAGTAAATACAAACACAAGATTTTTACAGATTTAGGATGTTAAATTTAAGTTGCTGGGTAGCCACAAAGAAAATATCGGAGAATATGCAAAATGAGGAGACAGGAAATAGAGTGCATATTACCAAGGTTGAGGAGTGAATGCAGAATGAGTGCAGGGTGTCTGTTTGGAGTAAAGGAAAGTTTTATAACTGGGTGGTGATGAGGGTCCTACAGCACTGTGAATGTGATACTCCCACTGACTGCTATGCTCGGGAAGGATGGGAAGATTCATGTTGTACATATGTTTCACAATTTAAAAAAAGAAAGAGAAAGGAGAAATTAAAGAGATAATGACAATTAAACACAATACATGATATTGGATAGGATCTAAGTATGGAGGAGAAAAGGCTCAAAAGGACATTATTGGAACATCGAGAAAATTTGAATATATCCTGTAAGCTTTATATCAATGTTAAATTTCTTGAACTTGACAACTGAGCTTAAAGTGAACACATAAGTGAATATCCTTGTTCAAAGGAAATGTACATGGAGGTCTTATGTGTCTAAGTAGTAGTATGTTTGCAACCTGCGCTTAGATGTTCAGAAACATATAGATAGATAGATAGATAGATAGATAGATAGATAGATAGATAGATAGATAGATAGATAGATAGATAGATGATAGATAGATAGATAGATGATAGATAGATAGATAGATAGATAGATAGATAGATAGATAGATAGATAGATAGATAGATAGATGGATGACAGAGAGACTGATGTGGCACAGGTGATAAAATGTTAACATTTGTGGATCTGTCTGGGTGTCTGGGGTGGGGAAGGAGTTTGTTGGAGTTCTCTATATGGTGTTTGTATTGTCTTTGCAGCTGTCCTTTAAGCTTAAGAGTATTTCAAAAGAAAAAGTAAAAAAAAAGGAATCTGAAACTATAGAGATGAAAAATATAGTAACTGAAATGAAATATTCCTTAAAGGAACACAACAGCAAATATGAGCAGGAATCAGAAAAAATAAGTAAACATGTACAAAGGCAAATTGAGACTAATCAATGTGAGGAACAATGAACAGAATCTTAAAGACCTCTTGGACACCAACATACAAATAATGGGAATTGCAGAAGTAGAAGAGAGAAAGAGGAAGAGTATTTGAAGGCAAAGAAAATGGCTGTTAACTTCCAAAATTGGAAGATCACTGAACTTAAAAGTAGGATAATTTAAAGAGAATTGGCAGAAGGAGGTATCCTTTTTCACTTCCTCATTTTTAAGAGGAATGCTTTCAATTTTTCACCCTTGAGTTTGATACTAGCTGTGAATTTTTCATTAATACACTTTATCATATTGAGGAAGTTCTCTTATAGTCCCAATTTATTTCATTGGGAGAGGATGGTGGGTTTTATCAGTACTTTTCTTGCCTCATTTGAGGTGTTTTTATTTATTCATTCTAATGTGGTATATTGCATTGACTTATTTTTGTATGTTGAACCACCCCTTTATTCCTAGAATAAATTCTGCTTGGTCACTGAGCCCCCTTCATTCCTGGAATAAAGTTTGCTTGGTCATGGTGTAAAATCCTTTTAAGATGCTGCTGGATTCAATTTGTTATTTTGTTGAGGATTTTGCATCTACGTTTGTTAAGAGATAGTATTCTGTAGTTTTCTGCTTTCATGATGTGTTCATCTGGGTTTGGTATCAGGGTAATGCTGGCCTTATAGACTGAGTTAGGAAGTGGTCCTTCATTTTCTACTTTTTGGTAGAGACTGACAAGGTCTGGTGTTAATGCACTAAATGTTTGGTAAAAATCACCAGTGAATCCATGCAGCCCTATGCTTTTCTTTTTGGGAGTTATTATATTGTTGATTCAATCTCCTTACTTGTTGTGGGTCTCTTCAGTTTTCCCATTTCTTCTGAGTCAATACTAGTAGTTCGTGTTTCTCTAGATATTAAGACTGGTGGCCAGTCCTGCCTGAATGCAAGCCACCAGTCAGTACAGTCAGTAACAGTCACCTGGATAACAAGGGGGAATTGACAGACTGGAAGCATGAGTTCATATGGTAGCCAAGGTGTGATCATTACCCTTCCTCCTCCTAGTATGACTCATAAAGAGAGGTATTTTGACCATGTGGATGAAAATGACCCAGAAAACATCAGGGAGAGGAACATGTCTTCTGATCTGTGACAAGATTTTGATATCATGGAGCAGAGGAAACAAGTTACTCAGATCCTGCAGAGTCCTGCCTTTTGAGAAGACCTGGAATGCCTTATTCAAGAGTAGATGAAGAAAGGCCACAACCCAACTAGATTACTAGCATTACAACAGATTTCAGCTTACATCATGACCAATTCTGTCTCTGGTTTTACTTCATCTCCCCTCAGTCTTGTCATGGTCATACCTATCAGTGACCTTCCTGGTGCAGATACATCTTCATATGTGAAGGGAAAAAAACTTACTCATTGTAAACTTGCCAGCCTATACAGACTTGTGGACTTGTTTGGATGGTCACACCTGGCAAACACATCATATATTTCAGTAAGTAAGGAACAAGACCACATTATAATAATTCCTAGAGGTTTATCTTTTTCTGAAGCCACAGCCTCTAACTTGGTGAAAGTCAATACAATAGGAGAAGTGGTTGACCAGGGAAGTACTAATTTGAAAACTGACCATACAGGATTCAGCCCCCATGCTGCAATCTATTCTACTCATCCTGATGTTAAGTGTGTGATACACATCCATACCATTTTAACAGCAACTGTATCCTCCATGAAGTGTGGCATCCTTCCAATTTCTCAGAAGTCCTTAATCCTTGGAGATATCACTTATTATGACTCCCAAGGGTCACTTGATGAACAGGAGGAGAGAATTCAACTGCAGGAAGTTCCTGGGCCAAGTTGTAAGATGCTGGTGCTCAGGAATCACGGCGTGGTAGCACTTGGAGAAACAGTTGTAGAGGCTTTTCACTATATTTTTAATGTACAGATAGCCTGTGAAATTCAGATGCAGGCATTAGCAAGGGCAGGTGGAGTAGATAATATACTTATCCTAGATCTTCAGAAGTACAAAGCTTTCACTTACACTGTAGCAGCATCTTGAGGAGGAGGTGTGAATATGAGTGTCCATCAAAAATGGAAGGTTGATGAGACAGGGTTGATGAGGACCTTGGACAATTTGGGATATAGAACAGGCTATGCTTACAGGAATTCTCTCATTTGAGAGAAGCCTAGGCACAAAAGTGATGTGGAAATCCCAGCAACTATGACTGTCTTTTCCTTTGAAGATGATACAGTGCCACTTTCTCCTCTCAAATACCTGGCACAGAGACAGCAATGAGAAAAGACAAGATGGCTGAACTCACCAAATACATACATGAAAGTGAATGTGCCTGAGGAGTCTCAGAATGGGAAAATCAGTCCCAGGACCAAAACCACAGGGATGAAAGAAGAAGACTCATTTAAAATTAGTGGTGGAACACTTATCAAAATCGAAGATCCAAATCAGTTTGCTCCTTTAAACACAAACTCAAATGAGGTACTAGAAAAGAGAAATAAGATTCGGGAACAAAACCAATATGACTTAAAAACAGCAGGACCAAAATCTCAGTTGCTCGTTGGAACTGTTGTGGATAAGCCTCCTTCAACCATGCAATTTGAAGATGATGATCATGCCCCTCCAGCTCCTCCCAACCCTTTCAGTCATCTCACACAAGGAGAGCTTGAAGAATATAAGAAGACAAATGAACATAAACAGCAAGGCCTGGAAGATGCTGAGCAGGACTTATTTTCAGATGATGCTTCATCTGTTTCACAAGTTCAGTCTCAAATTCAGTCACTGCAAAATGTCCCTGAAAAATTAAAAGAAAACCATGAGCTATTTTCCAAGAGCTTCATCTCCATGAAAGTACCTGTCATGGCAGTCAATGGCAAGGATGACATGCATGATGTTGAAGATGAGCTTGCTGAGTGAGTGAGTAGGCCAACTACAAGCATGACTATAGAGAACATCAAGATTACCATTAAGTCTTCAGAAAAATAGAAGTCTGTTCCTCGAAGGCTCACCTTCAAAATCACCATCCAAGAAGAAGAAGAAATTCCACACTTCCTCTTTTCTGAAAAAGAACAAAAATAAAGAGAAAGTTGAAGCCTAAGTAAAGTCTTTTTATAATTAGTATCATTATTATAGTGTGGCACTGCACATTTAAATACCACAGTTAAGTTGATCATTAATACACAGTTGTAGATAAGATTAGGAGTTATGTAGTAAACTGGACTTTAAGGACTGGAAGAGGTTTTACTAAAAGAAAAACATAATATGAAAAAAATCTTAAATTCCTCTCTCATTTTATATGTCCCAAATGGCTTTGACTTTTTAAGCAATTGCTGGTTTTAATTACCTCTGCCCTCGTGAGAAATTATTATAGTTCATCACAAACAGATATCTTGTCTGTATTACTTCAGGCCATCTTCATAATACCTGCTGGAAAAAATTATCAAGGAGCAAGCAAGAGAATTTTTAATCTCCCAACAACTGCTTCACTTGGCAATCAGATTATGATTTTTTATCATGATTATTGACTGTACCTTTGGGGGCCCCATTGCTTCAAAGAGTATTAATAGAATGCTTTAAAAGCTTCTAAGACAAGAATCTATAGCATTAGTATACACTGGCACATAATTTTTTTTTAATTTAAAAAAGATTAATTTGGAATTTCATTCATTGTATAAAATTCCCTCACCTGAAGTAACTTTGCCCCAAAAAAAGTCATTTAGTAAACTATAATTCTTGAAAACTTCCTTTTTT